>JAFBJT010108424.1:48444-65453 GCA_016785325.1 Chascanopsetta lugubris
CCTTTTTGCCCCCCCCCCCCCCCCCCCCCCCGCCGCCGCTTGCTCTTCGGCACGCACTCATCCTGACCAGCTCCCGGCTACGAGGTTGAAAAGCTGGAATCCCATTTGAACAGCTGTCATATAGAACATTTCTTGTCACTTCTATGTCACATTTTGACAAAACAAACTGCAAATTAATTTTCATAATCAACTAAATGTATTTCTGTTCCGATTTCCATTAAAGGTGCAGTGTTTAAGATTTCTGTCATTTTTGTCATTTCTAAAGTATTGCAAAACAATTACAACATTTACAAACAACATTTTTATGATTTTGTTTTTGCCTAAATGTTTTATTTTGCCCCCATTATCCTTAAAGGTGTAATGCATAAGATTTGGTGACCTCTAGAAGTGAAGTTGCACGTTGTAACCACCCGCTCCTCGTGTAAATATACATTCATGAGCTCATTTTAGGGTAATGGAGAAAAAACAAACCATTGAGGTGGTTCTAAGTTCATGAAATGAATATTTTGACAATATTTGTTTACCCAAAATCTTACACACTGCACCTATAAATGAGTACTGAACATCTTTTGAGTTTTATTGACAACTAACTACCATTGGCTCCATTAGGGTGAGGGTGAGGTGTTGGATACAACATGCAACTTCACCTCTAGATGTCAACAAATCTCACACACCTTTAAATGAGCCCATGAATGCATACTCAAATGAGGCCTGCCACGTTGTTGCACTGGCCCAGACACTGAACATCTTCTCAGTGTTTCAATGGAAAAGCCGGAAACATGTGCTGCTGCAGTGTTTACGCCAGCAGACGTCGAACCTCCAAGAGGCGACGCCCTTCCTGTGGCACCGAGTGCTGTAACAGCCCCAAATGCTCCTCTTTAATGACGGCTAATTTATAGACAGTGACAGCGGCAAATTTGGACTTGTGACCAGAGGTGTTGATTACCCTTTTTATCTGGCCCTTTGTTTGGGAGCATGATCAAAGGCGGCGGCCATTAACCGTCATGTGCGATTCTTCCCCCCTCCGCCTCCTGCCCAGAGCCCCCTGGCACACGGCCACGCATCAGCCTTCCTTTTCTTTGTTTTATCACTTCAAAAGGTGGCGCCTGGGCCTCATTCATCACACAACGCCGCCTCCGTCCGAGCCGTAACCGAGTTGGATTGTTCAGGAATGTGCGCGCGTCCAACAAAGCATGGCGAGCATCTGCAGATCTGATGTAACTCAAGGAGAGATAATTCAAAACTCTCTCTCTGCGAGCAATCTTTGATCTGTGAGCTGTTCCATATCTGCACCCACACTCACCCATGCTTTGCTCCATCATGTGCTATTATGCGTTTGATATTTCATCTCACCCCGGCCCATTGGAACGCATCACCGCAAATTAGCACTGTGATGTGGAATATCCCTTTGTTTTTGCCTTTGATATGGGCACATACTTGTTTACTGTTTTTGAAGGAGCTCAGATGATCGCAGGAATGACAAAGAAGGGAAAACATGCGCAGAGGCTCATGTCAAGGGTGTCGGGTTCAGGCGTCGCACCAAATAACAGCTGGCGCTCGGAGCTTCTTCATCTCCAGATGAAGATGTTTTTCAAATATCAGCCGGAGGTGTTTTGTTCCCTCGGGGCTGTTTTTAAGTGGCCTGGAGGATTCCAACATATGCATCTCCCCCTTCCTGCCCATATTTGTGCAAATGTTAAGGGCACATGAGGCGGAGGAAGCCACACCGGCTCTCTCGGAGGCACCCTGCCTCTGTGTGGAGGCCTAATCCGATGAGCTCACACTCAGCAGGCTCCCGTTGTGAGTTCTGCATGACTTGCGCTGCCCCCAGAGATAAAGGACGGGGATGGGGTGCTGCTGTCCTCCTGGAGAGATGGGTGGCGGGTGTGAGAGACGGGGGGTTGGGGGCTTACAAGGAGGTGGGAGGGAACGGGGAAGGGCGGCGGGGGGCGGGTCAGGGTATAAAGGGGGCGTACATGGGACATACTAAGGCCTCTGTGTGCATGTGTGTGGGGGGTGTCCCATCATCCACCACCTCTCCCGCCCTTGGACACTGACCCCTTTGTAGGATGCATATTAAAAACTCCGACCCTGTGAAGATGACCCCCCGAGACTAATCCAGTGACCTCCAGCGCATTAAAGTGACCGTTAGTGGACACGGCGAGGACAGTCTGTCATGGCCCCCGGGTTGGAAGGACGACAAGTGTGTATGTGCGTGTGCTTGTGGTCAGTGTTTGTATGTGGGCGAGTGCAACGTGTGGTGAGGAGCGGGGGGCTTCGTGCGGCGCAGGGGCCCACGGGGGCCCACAGGGGCCCGCAGGGGCCCGCAGGGGCCCACAGGGGTCCGCGGCCATGACAAGTGTAGTTGAAACCTGATGTTATGGGGGAAGATGTGGGAGTGAACAATACATGACAGGCTCAAGTGTTTGCAGCCTCGTCACCGCTGAGCTGGTTTGCATTTGGAAAATAGCAGGAATCCCATTTGAATCGCTGTCACATATAAAGCGCGGCACAGTTTCTTAAAGGTGCAGTGTGTACGATTTCTGTCATTTTTGTCCCTTCTACAGGAAGAAAGACTAGTTTAATAGCAATTACATACGGGCATTTTCATAATCACCTAAATGTATTTTTGCTCCCATTAACCCGAGAGGTGCAGTGTGTACGATTCGGTGACATCTAGAGGTGAAGTTGCATGTTGTATCCTTCACCTCACCCTCACCCTTCTGAGCACGAAGGGGAACCTATGTTAGAGTTCAGTTGTTTAAAACTCAAAAGATGTTGAGTACGTCCACGTCTACTGCTGTAAAAACACGACGGCCCTCGTAGCGAGGACCCACTCCTCACGGAAATATACATTAATGGGCTCATTTAAAGGTCATGGGGGGAAAAATGAAACATTCAGATGGTTATAAATTCATAACCGTAGGTTCTCCTGCAGCTCAGAAGGGTGAGGTGATGGATACACCGTGCAACTCCACCTCTCTGCAGGGGCCGCCATGTTTCTACGATAACCCAGGGTGGACACACTCAAGCATAGAGTGAGGTGATGGATACAACCTTTACCACCCGATCTCACCAAATCCTACACACTGCACCTTTAATTGAACCTGGCTCATTAAGATGTTGCGACCTAAAAAACAGTGTTGTGGGCTGTTAGGACTTTCCAAAGCAGTCTGAACCAATTGCCTCCCCGCTGAGTCACCCATGAATGTTGCCTTATTCTGAAACTATTTTTAACCTTTCGTGGAAAACCCCTTAATACCTACAGGGGCGCACTTGTTTTGGAGATGGCTTTGTTGAAAGGTGCAGCGACCAGAAGGGAATTTTTTATAGCTTCTCCAGTCTGGCCATTTGGTGAGTTAGTTATGCTCAGTGACGGCTCAAAGCACCGACCGGTCTCTGGAACCCGTGGACATCTTCTGACGCTCGTAGAGGAAACTTTATGTGGTGATAAAAAAAAACAAACAAAAAAACAGGCCCAATAAAGCCTCGTCACCAGCGGCAGATCCTCCCGGCGCAACAGTCCTTGTTAATCACAGCAAACAGTTGGAGATCCTTTCAAAGGGGATTATATCAGGGTCAGGAGCATTTGGACCTTAATTACCCTTGACATAATGTTTGACCATTCTGTTACCACTGGGGAGGGCAACACTTATCAAGGGGACATGGGATGAGGGGTCGCCGGGGTTACTCAGGTCAACATTGCAAACACAGCCCACCCCAACCCCACCCCCAGCCCCTCCCCCACTACTTTGTCCCACATTTCAATGAAAGAGTCCAGCGATGGATCTCTGAGGCAACAACAGCTGTGTGCGATGAGACCGGAGGAGTTGAAGGTGCATTGTGTAAGATTTCGGTCATTTTTGTCTCTTCTAAAAAATATTTTAAAACAGTGACATCCTGACATTGCCATGAATTTATGATCACCTAAATGATTATTTTTGACAACTGAGGGCTACCATACTGAATGCTTGAATCGGAGGGGTGAGGTGATGGGTACAATATGCAACTTCACCGGGAGATGTCACCAAATCTTACAAACTGTACCTTTAAGGTCATCTCTAAACTTCAGTAATAATATTAAATGTATGTATTCGGAGCAGGTCCTCTCTATGGAGGCTGCCATTTTGTACTACCGAATATTCAATGTGGCCCAGAATGGACAAATCACTGGAGGCCATAGGTGCAGGGTATTCAGCTGTAACATACTTCACAACTAGATGTCACTGCATTATTCACACTGTATCTTTGACACCTGTGTCTCTGTTGTTCAAATGGATATTCTTAAGATGCCTGGAGAAAAAAGATGAATGAAATTATTAGTATGTAATTGTTTTGTAATATTCATAGAGGTGACAAAAATGACCAAGATCTTACACACTGCCCCTTTAAATGAGCCCCTTAATGCAAACGTACACAGGGAGCGTGTCCACTCTAGGGGGGCGGCGCAGAGGGGACGCGCGAAGCATCTTCTGAGTTTTAATAGCAAGTGAAGTCGACCACAGGTTCTCCTGCATGTTCAGAAGGGTGAGGGTGAGGTGAGGATTACAACAGGCAACCCCACCTCTAGATGTCACCAAGTCTTACACACTGCACCTTTAATCTGGATGCAGAACTGGAACTATTTTGACACTGACATTAGATGATTTGATCATTATTATTATCATTAGACACTTTGATCAAATGATAATAAATCAGAGTGCTCTTTGACAGAGGGGTTACACTAAGATGTGCAGACATGATCGTGGGCAACTAGAAAATATTATTGACCCCTGTTTCGAACTCTTTGAGAAAACTGAATACATTAGTGTTTGTCTAAAAGAAGAAATGCCATGTTTGCCATGTTTCAGACCAATGCAGATATACATTTCCCATCTTGCACCTGTATCTTCAGATGAACACTTTTAATCACATTTAACCAACAAATGATTTGAAATAAATCTATGGTCAGGACAATTGTGTGCACACAGCAGGGAATGATTGTGAAATCAAACAGTCCTGAAGGTGTATTTTGAGCGTGGTCATGCTTTTTTATACTATACTGGGACGTGCAGCTATGATGCTGAATGAGACTGTAAAAGTGTTTGGTCATGAAAATATGCTTTTGATTTAAAAAAAAACATTTCTGATGAAATCTATTCATCATGGGGATGGCTTTTGGAGCATAGTAACACATGAAGTGGAATGTTGATATTCCAACTTTTTTTTATTACAGTTATACCACTTTCAAACTGACTCTCTCTTATACAGTGTATTGTACAGTAAATGTACACAGTCTACGTCTCGACTCACATATCAATAGATTCTAAAAACGGTAATAGTCTGTGAGCTTTTTAGCTGGTATCAATAGTTGTATTTATTCTGCTGTGATTGATTGCATTTGTGGTCATTTTTGCATATCTTTGGAATTGTACATATCATCACTATCTCCATCTAACACTTTAACAAGGACTCCACATGTGATTCGTCAGCATCCCACTATGCCCGTACATTCTTCCCCAGTAGCCGCCTCAGTGGGTCCTCCATATTCCTCAAGTCAATCAATGGGCATATGGCAATCAATAATATATATCTGTACACTGCTGACTATGCATTATTGACACACATACAGAGCGATGCAGCGTGTCCTCTCAGCAGATAAAACGTGCGCTGACCAGTGCAGAGCCTCCCTCTCCGCACTGGTTCCTGTGGCCTGATCACAACAACAACGCCTTCATTTTGTCTTAAAGCATCTTCATGACGCACAGGACCAGCTCCCAGGCCACTACCTCCAGATTTAAGCCGACATAATATCAAGGTATCCCACAGCATGTGCACATTGTTGGACAAGGGCAGATAATGTACAAACCGGAGGATACGTGGTATGTGATGGCCGATCTCGCCGAGGCTACGAAGTGTTTACATTCTGTCGCGGCCGTCCCCTCACATCGTGTAGCGCTGTGTACAAAGGGAGATTAGTTGTGCGGCAGTTAGTTTGAAATGAGTGTGGACCAAATGATGGTGCACATCGAGGAGTGCGAATAGACGGAGAACGCCGATTCATCAAAAAATCCCCCTCAAAATGGAGGCACGGGATATTTGTTTGTGTCTTGCCTGATCTTGCAGTCAGCAGGAATGAGCTGCCCATGTTTTGGTGGTAGATATGACGGTGCACCTTTAAAGGTGCAATGTGTACGATTTCATGTCATTTGTATCACTTACAATATTACTGACATTTCCATGAATTTATAATCCCTTAAATGTTTATTTTTTCCCCCCCCATTAACCTTAAATGAGACCATTAATGTACATTTACCTGAGGAGCAGGTCCTCTCTATGGGGGCCGCCATGTTTTTACAGTTGCCCAGAGTGGACGTACTAAACCTCTTTTGAGTTTTAATGACAACTGACCATAGGTTCTCCTCAAAAGGAGGAAACTGAGGTGATGGGTGCAACATGCAACTTCACCTCTAGATCAGTCACCAAATGTCACACACTGCACCTTTAAAGGATCAACATCATATGAAGAAGATATAATGTTTAACTCAATCAATCCTCTCTGCACCACAGTGCAGCAGCATTACATAACCGTACGAAATGTTGATGCGAGCGATGGCTGCTTCGCCTCCCAAGGTGAAGTGTCCTCCATGATCTAATGGGGCCACGGGACATTTGCACATGCTCAATAATTTACCCACAGTAAATAGTCTTTTGTGCGGCGTCACGCTTGAGTGGGCGAGCACATTATCTCCTCTGACACATGCACACGGAACATACAACATACAACACGCAGCACCTTTTTGTTCGATCTGTCAAACTAACAACGCATGACAGAACCCATCGCAGAGTGCAAAATAAAAAACATCCTCCACTTAGTTTACATGGGGGCGGGTGAGTGGGTGTGTGTGTGTGTGTGTGTGTGTGTGTGAAGGGGGGGGGAGATTGAATGAGGATTATGGAAAGGTAGGGAGGGCGTTGGGGGGAGTTATAATCTGTAATTAGTTTATAATTGCCTTTTAGTTGTTACTATGCTGCATCACACATATCAATTTAATGACACATGATTTTTCACAGCAACAAAATAACATGACTCATGATACAAGACCTGGCACTTGACAGCTGCTCTGGAGTTTCCATAATAATCAACACGGGCACGTGACTGCTTTTATTTCATGGGTTTACTCGTTTCAGTTGGAAGTGGTTGAGTCAATAACAGGATGGACGAGTAGTGATCAGTAATTACAATGAGGGAACTCAAGGTCAGATCACAGCCCGCTTTTTTGTTTGGCTTCCAAAAATGTGTTGATGTGCATTTGTGTTTGTTATTAGGTTTGAACACATTCAGTTAAAGGTGGGAAGTAGTACAATCGTTTTTGGTCGTTGTTGTTCACTGGTTATGTTTTTGATAATAATAATAATGATATGCATACTTATGAAATATATGGCCACAGCAAGATGTTTTATAATAATGACAATATTAATACAAATGGCGATAAGTATCGTTATTATGATGATTATTATAATGATAATTGTATTATTATTGTCATTATTATTATTGTTATTACCAATATTTTAATGATGTAATCAATCAATTAATTTGATTTCGAATTGATTATAATCGTTGTTAATATTATCATTAGTAGTAGTAGTAGTAATGGTATTAAGTAATTTATGTCATTAATGGATTATTATTATTCCTATTACGATTAAAACTTGTATGATTATAACCAGGAATTCATGCATTTCATGTATTATCATTATTATTATTATCATGAATAATTTCAGTTTCTTTTTTTAAAGGGGATCTGTTTTTACGCTATTAGTCATCTGCCATTTCACAGATGGAAGAACATCAAGTATGACACCGACTACATGAAAAATGGATTTTCTTATATTCGGGACAAAAGAGGAAAGAACCTTTCAAAATGTTCCCCGATTTGGGTCGTGGCTTGTCACTAAGGGGTAACGGTGGAGAGCCACTGCCTTGGAACAATAGCTGCAGTTGTTTATAATCATTGTATCCAAGTACAACTAAGATCAAACAGCAAAGATCAGAGTTGACATAATTGATCAATTCAATCAATTTTTGAAGCCTTGTATAAACATAACATTTTCTTTGTTTTCTTTGCATTCCCCCTGATCCATGATACGTTCTATAAGGATCAAGGAGAAGTCACAATTACAAGCTCTGTCTTGACTCGGTTCTTGATTCAGCACTAAATCTGTGACTTTCATCTTTGTGTGACAATAGGAAATATTCTTGAACTTCATCCTGGGGATTCTTTCTACTGGATTATGTTGTGGTTGGACTTTAATGATCCATGACGACTATTGAGAATAGCGCGTGACCAAGTAACACGTAGAGCAGTGATTCCCAGTTGGTCTAGTTTCAGAACCCTAATGACGAGCTGCAACCCAAATCAAGGTCTACAATCTAAATTTTTTAGATTTCTTCCTCTTTCGACCTCCATATAAGTAAATCCCGTTTTGCCAATAGTCAATTAGCATATGTATACAAACTTTGCAGGTTCTCTTCTATCTGTGTGAAATGGTGGGTGTCTATTAGCATTACAGGGCATCATCGCCACCTACTGTTGAGGAGTATGAATAGATGGTGCACTCAGATGCATAAAAAATTCCTATAAAAATAAAAGCATAGGATTTTTTTTAAATCTCAGATTACTTTTACTGATGTAAAAATTAATGTAATATGACTTTTTCTGATTTACTCAGCTACATTTACAAAAGTAATCCATTATTTTTAATCATATATAGAATATGTCGGTTTCCTTTTGCAAAAATAAAATAAATATCTCAACAAGTCCGCTCTGTTTCTGTCTGTTTCTGTCTCTGGCAGGTGCATTGATATGACCGTAACATGCAGCTCGGCTGGAGGGGATCTCAGGTGAGAGGCAGGTGTGGCTGGTGGAATTAGTTTGACGAAAACTGTGGGAATATAACAAACGTGTGACTGCGCATGTGTTGGACAAGATAACGGTTATCAAAGAGATGTAAATGGGACATTGTGCCCGTCAGTCCTGTTGATTTAGTAGATTCACAATGCTAACACACTGATGATACATACAAAGAGCGCTGTGATGTCACAAGTTACATGTAGCAAAACATGTTTCCCAACATTATCAGTGACTCATCAGATTCTCCAGAGTCAACCACAGACTGTATGTCAAGATGGACGTAGCGTCCCTAACGTCACCCGTTGGTTGTGCAGAGTGCTTTTGAAGCAAATTGCGGGCGATTCACTTGTCGCCATCTTGCCGATGCCTAACTCCTCCTACTTCCTGGTTCATCCAAAAAAACGGGCAAAGAGGTGGAACACACACCCAGAGATGTGGGTAGGCCCCTGATGCCGTCGCATCACCTGCGGTTCGGCCCGGCCGCAAGTCAAGAAACCACTCCCTCAAATAGGTGCAAGGCAGAATAGGTCAAAGATAATGGGTCAAATAGGGAGGTAAAACAAAAATAATCATAAGTTTTAACATATATAACTCCCCTCAACATTTTAACAGTATGTTCTCTCAAATAGCAGATGCCTCCTGTTTGACTGATAAGGCACCAAACCTCTGATCTTGTGATTGTTTGGCCTTTTGAGTCATGTCGAAAGCAATGATCAGATTTCATGGATCCCCAAATTTGATTTCATGCATTGAGAACAAAAATTGCACACAAAAAAAACTGAGCAAAACAAAATGATCCCTCTTACTGCATAATAACATCCCTGATAAGCCACTCCTATCAGTTTGACTTGGTTTGACTCATGTGTTACACAATTTTCACTAAGCAGGCACCAAAATACTATTTCAAACAATTTGGAGTCAGCCTCAAGTGGCCACCCTGTGAACAGCAAGTCTGTCCACTTCCAAATTGACCTGCTTGGTGGCACTAAACATGCTTAGGGTGACACCTGCTGACCTCTCGAGAGGTCGAAAAGGACTCAAACAAAGACGGACTTCAACATTGAATCGTATAATCTGTGTATTGTTATTGAACATTCTATGGAACATCCCTCACCTGTGACTCTCCCTGAGGTTTCTACCTTTTCTTTTTTTTCCCTGTTAAAAGGGTTTTTGCCCCGGTAGTTTTTCCTGACCCTTGCTGAGGGTCTAAGGACAGAGGATGTTACCCACCCTGTGAAGCCCTGTCAGACACACTCTGATTTGTAAATGCGGGCTATATAAATAAAACTTGATTTGATTTGACCTCTGACCTTTGCTGCTGGGAGCTGGGAGCTACATGGTCATTCAGTCCCCACAGTCTTCACTATTTATACACATGTACAACCCCTCAAAGTTGGGGGAAGAGTATTGGAAAAATGAGGCCACCAAAAGCAAAGAAAACCCTTAACCCTCTGTCATGTGCTGATGACGGACTGGAGACGATTCACAGGTCATTAGGTTTAGTTACTGTGGTTGACTTCACCACTTCCTTCTGATTACAGCCAGAGGGTTTGCAGTCACTGGACCCACTGCATGAATAATGTGTGACAGATTAAAGGCTGCACATAGAAAAACTCTATGAAACAAAATGAACTAAATTGTACACACTGCACCTTTAAATGCATACAAGCCGTTCCTCTCGAGTCTCAATATCAAAAGTATGTGTTTTTAACCTAAAAAAATTCGGACAATTGCATTTGCCAATTTAAAGGTGCAGTGTGTACAATATTGGTCATTTTCATCACTTCTAACAATATTACTAAACAATTATATACTGATATTTTCACGAATTATAATCAAACAAATGTTTAATTTCTTTTCCATTACCCTAAAATAAGCCCAGTAAAGTAGATTTACATGAAGAGGGGGTCCTCTCTATGGGGGCCGTCATGTTTTTGCAGTAGCCCAGACTGGACACACTCAACATCTTTTGAGTTTTAATAACAACTGAATTCTACCATAGGTTCTGGGTGAGGGTGAGGTGCTGGATACATCATGTACCTTCACCACTAGACGTCACCAAATCTTACACACTGCACCTTTGAACTGTAGATTACTATGTGGTGCACTATCTACCAAACATCCAGCACTGTGCACTTTCCGTGGGCCCTCAGGAGCTTCCAGCAGTGGCCCAACGGTCCCCACATGTTTGGGCTATAACGTGAGTAAGCTCTATCACTGGTGCTTGGTTAAGGGCATTCAAAACTACGAGATGCCTTCATTACTGCTGCACAGGCAACTCCACCTTTGTGCCGTGCAGTATTTGTGTGTAATATTAGAAATTGTGCCGTGCTGTGGCGCGTGAGCGCAGGAATGGGCTGAATCTTCCATAAATCACCTTTAAGGTTATGAGCAGCCGGCTGAGAGCAAAAGAAACGGTCCAGTATATGCGACGCAGTTTAACGTTTGATAAATAATGACAGCCGTCGTATTCGAATTTGTCAAAAACAAGCGAGGCCTCAGTGTGGTCCCACAATCCTCCACCGTGCCCCGGATCATAAAAAATAATGAATCAAGGGCGCCACGATTTGACCCCTGGTGACACAACCTTCTGTGTCTGAGTGATTCCTGAGCAGGAGCCAGACTGGCAGCCTCCGCTTTACATCCTGCAAACAACGCAGCGCTTCAGTGTGACAGATAGCTGACTGAGTATGTAAGCGGCGTGATGCCATGTTGCCGCGTCGGACATTTGTCTGGGGGATGAGAGTGAATAAAGGTTTGTATTTACTGAGCAATCAGGGACAGGGGGAAAAACACTAGTAACATTTAATGACACTGCCACCAGGGACACTGACAACATACGAGGCATTCATGGCAGCCTGCGGAGAAACTCCCCCCCCCACCCCCATGAAAATGACAACAGTGGTGAACGTGTACAGTGAGGTGCTGTTTTGGAAGCTGCTTTATGGACTTTGCATCAGACGTGGCGGCTGGAGCGCACAATGAAATAATGAACAAATACAGAGTGGAGCTTTGACTCCTATTCACATAAATCTATCACTGGTCTTTAAGTGATCCTAAAATAGGCGTGGAGGGAGGATGTTGTGTTTCGGTGCACTTTACAGTAGACCACATGTGTCAGACCCGTGGCCCGCGAGCCAAATATGGCCCACCATGTCATTTTGGCCCGCAAGAGCTAAAAAGGCGCAGTGTGTAGGATTTTGGTCATTTTTGTCTCTTCTAAAGTCTTAAATATTACAAAACAATTACATACTGACATTTTCATGAATGTCTCATTACATAAATGTTTTTGTTTTTTTTCCATTACCTTCAAAGGTGCAGTATGTTCGGTATGATTTCGCTTTCTATCTTTTGAAATAGAAATACAAAACAACTGTATGCAGACCTGTTTACAAGTGCATAGTGGCCTTTTTACGTCACCCTAAAAATGAGCCCTTTGATGTATATTTACATCAGGAGTGGGTCCGCCCAATGGGGGCTGCCATGTATTTCCAATAGCTCAGATTGGACGTACTAAACATCTTATGAGCTTTAATGGCAACTGAGGTCTTACCATAGGTTTTCCTGCTTGGTCGAATGGGAAAGAGACAATATGCAACTTCACCAGAGGATGCCACCAAATCGTACACACTGTAAACTGCAAACTTTGAATTGTCTAAGAATAAAAGTTTAAAGCATATATTGCCTACGAATTCTAGCTAGGTACACATGACACTTTGTATGTGTACTGTAATATGTTCAGTGTGGTTGCAGGTTTTAACAGTGTGTTTACATATGTACATGTATGGAAGTGCATATACAATGTTTGCAACTTGAATGAATAATAATTAAATATGAAGACAGTTGTTTTACAATGTGTTAAAGGTGCAGTGCGTAAGATTTGGTGACCTCTTGAGGTGAAGTTGCATGTTGTATCCCTCACCCTTCTGAGCATGCAGGAGAACCTATGGTAGACTTCAGATGTCAATAAAACTCAAAAGATGTTTAGTACGTCCACTTCTACCGTAAAATCATGGCCCCATAGAGAGGCCCCCCTCCTCATGTAAATATACAAAAATTGACTCATTTTAGGGTAATTCATGAAAATGTCCGTGTGTAATTGTTTTTAAATATTTTTAGAAGTGACACAAAAATGACCAGAATTTTACATCTTTAAATAGTAACCACATTGAGTTCTACAGTTAAAACCGGCCCTTAGAGAGGAACCGTAATGTTGATGTGGCCCCTGTGAAAATGAGTCTGACACCCCTGCAGTAGATGATGATGCGAGCGAGTGGCACTTTGAGGGCAGCCTGGGGGTAAATGAGGGATATTATGCACTGGGTTTTATTGCAACACTGGTTTTTCCATTGCCACATTCCTCACAGGTTCACAATGGAACAAACCCACATTACTAATATTAATCTGTGTATTAATGAATTCCCGGTGGGTTTTGGGGAAAGCCACAAGGACAATATGACGTTTTGTGATCAGGTTTTCCATGTTCGCTCTGTGGGCCAAGAAAAAGTAATCGTGTGAGGGGTAAAATGGTCACATTGTCCGTCACGCTGGCACCGACCACAACGAAATATTTGTGGGGAAAATCCCTCTTATGGTCAAATTCAACACTTGTTGTGAGTCAAATACTGAAAAGCTAATCCACGGTGTACGCAGTGGATACTGTACGAGGTTTAACATGCAACAAAGGCCTGTGGATACTGCTGCTCGGCAGCATCACAATATCCTGCTATTGTTCTGTGCACAACCGAATACACAATACCTGACATACTTTCATCCGGTCTTTACTTCCAAGTGTATCAGAGTTCAAAGAGCAGCTGTGGGTGTTTCTTAGAAAACCTAACAAGACCACGTGTGCCCACATAAAACAATAATACATGTTTGTTGAATGTATATTATATATGTATATGTACGTATATATGCATATGTACACACACAATATCAGGACTGTCATACGTTTAGAATTTGTTGACATACAGTATAAATGGGATGATATCACAATTTTACAAAATCCTTCCAGAGATTTATACATATATAATATATACACACACACACACACACACACACACACATACACACACACACACACACACACACACACATACTATCAGGGCTGTCATACGATTACATTTTTAAAACTCAGATTAATCGTAGGGTGGCTGTGGACTACTTTAGATTAATCACAATTAATTCCCATTCATTGTTAATTGTGGATGGGGTGGGGGTCAAATGACTCAAGACAGAAGGTGCTTTATATACTTAACATGTGTTTCATTTAAACTATAGAACAGATGTGTTGTCAAATATCAAAATTAAGAATACATTTTTTTTAAATACCCACCACATCATATTTACCAACCAGCTGTGGACACAGACACACTTGTTTACATTATCGGACAGTCGAGCTGACCTCTTATGTACACTGTGAAACAAACACCCCTTTCTGCAGAGCGTGCAAATGACTTAATGTGGCTCGATTGATCCGTCATTGAGTTGCTATAGCGTTGGCCAACCAATCCGCACCAGTGAGTGGAATTGTGGGACACTGAGTCATTGTGCTCTGCGCATGCGTTCATTGAATTAAAGTGTTTCATCAAATTAATCAAGCAAATCAATTAATCCGGAATAAAGGAGCAGAGATTTTGGTCATTTTGGTCACTTCTAAAAATATGACAAAACAATTTCAAACTGACATTCAATTACAATAACACGTATGATTGTTTCCCCATAACCCTAAAATGAGCCCTGTAATGTTTATTTACATGAGGAGTGGGTCCGCTCTATGGGGGCCATGTTTCTACAGTAGCCCAGAGAGGACATACGAAACATCTTTTGAGTTTCTAACATAAATAAATAAACAATAAAAAAACTCTTTACCTCGACATAGCATTTCATAGCATAGCTGTGTCCAATAGGACTTAAATGAGTCTGCATCACCTATTCTGTCCTCTTCCTCCTGTCGAGCTCTTTGCTCGTGTTGTACGTCGCTTTGGATCAAAGTGTCTGCTACGTGAACCGTAGAATTTTTTAATATATGGTCATCTCCCAAAACTAAATGTACACAATGCAAAAATTGCACAACAATGGGTCCTGTCTCGGCATCGGTCCGTACGTTATGAGGTCGGTTTCCCCATAGACATCAAATGTGTTAACCTCTCTCTCTCAGCATCTCAGGCTCATTCATTCAAATCCTGAATGAAGACTTCAACTCAGTCACACTCGCACAAAGTGATGAGGTCACTGTTCTGTCAGAGCCCGTCTCAGAATAGCCCGTGATGATCAGGTCTCCGTGTTATCTCTGGCCTCAAAGAGCTATTACAGCAATAGAGATTAGGAGAGGCCTTCACATGCGCAGCGGATACTGCGCCACGGTCCCTGACACAGCAGTTGCCCGACAGTCTGTATCCAAACACTGCAACAAGCCACTCGGCGCCCGACAACCAAGCGTTTGACACGACGTATCGCATCAGGCGCAGGTGAGCCTCCGTGACAAAAGGCCGGGGAGGAAATAATAATTGGGGGAAATGAGCGCGCAGGAAACGAGGAGAGACGCAGAGAAAGCCCTATTTTTTTTCCTCCTCTATGGTTTTCATAAAGGCGAGCTCTCTGATTGCCAGTGTCAAAGTGACAGGGTCTTTTATGAGCACTTGGCGGGTCCCCGCCCTGGTTTGTGTAGCCAGGCAGTGATAGCAGTGCCCATTGTTGGGCCACGGAGAGAGGAGCTGCCCTGTGCTATTGAGAGGGGAGGGGCCCGGCCCCGCTTCGCCTGCCCTGTGCACTGTGTTGGTTTGAATAGGCAGCTAAGGTGTCCATGCCCCCCCCCCAGTGCCCTTCAGTGTGGGAACAGCGGCGCGGGAAACACCTGCAGCATCTCGACAGCGGCCGACAGAGGATTGCGTGCTAGCAGAAGATGCGAGGGCCACCACGAGGTGACACTCCGGCGCTGACGGGGACAGTAGGAGTGTCACGCTCCCATGCTGTGTTAACATCTCCTGTCTGAGATCAGAGGGATCAGGTTCACATGCGCTGTGAAGGACAGGACATGATGCATTGTGCACGCTGCCACTGCGCATGTGGAGATATGGATTTTAATGTACAAAGCACACTGACAGTGTCATGTGACACTTTGTTCTGAACAAAACATATACAATCGCCCTCAGTGCACGTCTATACATGTTATACAACAACAAATTACAGTACATAATGCAAAGTGTCTCTGGGAAAGCAACACACACACACACACACATACACACACACACACACACACACACACAACACACAGACAAATCAGATGAGACCGTTCCTGTTTACTATACTTCTTGAGGAAAAACATAAATTGAACATTGAAAAAATACACAACAAACGTACGGCTTTCACTGTAAATGATGTATAAGTTGTCGTGTATTTATGGATAAATAAAATAAAAAGTGATTCTATAACCAGGTAAACCTATAGTCTGAGTCTGCATTTGAACAGAACGCTGTTGCCAGTCAACAATTTGAACCAACTTTGTCGCTCTAGCGACTCTTTTTCAAAAGAGCGACTAGCGACAAATCCAACTAATTCTCGTATCATTTCTTATTTTTCTCAACCAGCAGCGGGTGCTGCCATGAGCTGTTTAATCACTGATACAAAGTCCCAAGCTCCGACAAAGGAGGAGTGTTGGAATTGTCACGTAAAAAAACTGAAGACATTCATTAGTAGTTCTAACCACATTAAGGCTTTTTTGGTTTCTCCCATGACGTTATTCCTCTCTCCTACAGCTATCAACCATTACATGCATCCATACTGCAATTATAATACTCTGCTTCAGTCAGTCAATCATTCTTTCATTTATCACTCAGCAGACTGTGTCTGAGTTCAAATGTTTAGTTCTGCTGTCCACCTCTGAGACACACAACTCAGCATAATTAACATATCATTAATAATGCAAATAAGACATGGTGGATTGGTGATGTCACTGAGGGATCCTGGTATTACAGATATGTGAGATCAAATAAACTCAAACTAATAAAGTATCAAGTGGGTATAAAGTAATAGTAAATTTTTTTTTAAAAATAATAGTGATTTATATATATATATATATATATATATATATATATATATATACACACACTT
>JAFBJT010108424.1:66578-90179 GCA_016785325.1 Chascanopsetta lugubris
TGCCATGTGTGGACAAAAACACCGTGTATACACTAAGAACATGTCCCTACAATCCATACAACACACATACACGAACACACAGGCACAGGCACATGTACGTGCGCGCGCACGCACACACACACACACACACACACACACACACACACACGCACACACTGTATACTTGTATGCATTTGTGAACAGTATGTTTACATGAACAGTTACACACATATATACACTAAAGACGTACAGAATCACACATTCAAGCACTCACACCCACACGCACGCACTCACACGCACACACACACACACACACACACACACACACACACTGAATACATACTGTATGTATCCTAAACTGTCCCGCGCCTTCCTCTGCCATTCAAATGTCAGATAATAGAAAATGTCATGCGGTAAATTCTGTACATGATATACTTATTCATTCACATTTTAGAACAATCAAAGCAAAGCGTTCTATGGCTGAGATAGTTATGAACTCCTTGTGATGTAAGATGCACAAGATGCTATGTTGCTGCAGGATTAATAACAATATACAGGTTACACAGCTCGTCTGTAGAGATGCTCTTTACATCATGGGTCAACTCTCGAAGCTACATATTGTCCATTTGTAACAACTGTTTGGAGTAGCAGTCGTTCCACAAGGTGCGTCTTTACCATGAGAAGTATTCTGCGAACATCCTACCCTAACCCTAAAATCCCTTAAAGTTTGAAAATAGTCACATCTGTTCAGCTTATATAAAATCAAATGCACATCCACCCTGTTTTCCTAAATCCATGTAGCTTATATACAAAAAGGAAGGATGTTACTTTCAGTTGGAAAAGAGTCAGAACAAAGAAAGGAACCGTGCATCAAGTCTAATCCAGGTGATGCTGGAGAGCCCGAGGGTCAGTTGGCATAGAGGTGGTGCTGGAGGCAGAAGGTGGCCAAGGGGCAAGTGCACTAAGTCGAATCTAACGCCCCACCCCAACCCTTCCAATCCCATCCCATCCCTTCTCACTGGATATCTGCGGAAACTAGAGCCCCTTTGATATCAGTGAGATCAGTGTCTCTTCCCAACTCTTTGTCCCACCTTTCTCTCTGACCACCTTGGTGACCCGTCAAAACAGCCATACAGTTTTTACCCACCTCAGCATTTCACCATAAAGTAGGTATCACTCTCACTCTGTGCAGTGCAGGGACAAACGTTCATTTCTCAGCAGGGGGGCACCAAGGTCTTGCTCAGCAACGGCTGCACAATGTGATGGCCCCTTATTGACACTGATGGTGCCTTTGGTGTCTCCGCTCTCTCCACTATAAACGGAGCAGTGGACACAGAGTTTGAATATTGGTTCATATGTAGAGATTAGAACTGATTTACTCTGTAATGGCCCTAACAGCCAGTATCAGCTCGTGCTGGTCGTGCTCTAGTTAAAACAGCTAAAGCTCATTACTTCTGGCATCAAAAAAAGTGGTGTGTGTGTGTGTGTGTGTGAGGGTATGTACTGGAGTATTGCTCAAGAAGAAGAAGAAGCCCAGGAGGCCGGATGTGGCTCACTCCACAACGCTCATCAGTCGACACACACCTCCCTCGATGGCCAAAGATTGTCCAGGAACAGTCCCGGGCGGTAGTCTGGATATGTGAGTCTGAAAGAACACAAACGTGCACAAAGGAGACACACACACAATGAGAAACACAACCAAGACAGTGCACATGCAGAGTTACACGAGGGAGAGGAAACGCAAACAGGATGTGGATCTGTGCAATTTCTGATTTTCCCATTAGATTAAAGGTTATGGAAGGTGGTATCGATTATTAAACTGGTTACGGAGAGGGGAATTAATAAATCCATGAAATACCCATTAGCTTTACCAGGCGTGGTTCACAGCAGCTTTCAGTTAAGGAATGATTTCAGTTTAAATAAGAACATAGAAACAGTTTAATGATACAATTCAAACAATAAATTACTATAATAGCAAAGGACAGTTGCATGTATCTCATTAGTCAACACAGTGTGGAACTAAATGATGTTTATCCTGCGGCTAGATTTGAACCAGACCTCGAGCCTGTGCTTTGTACAAGTCTCAACATTGCGACAACTCCAAGTGCCAACACAGTGGCACAAAGTGGTTTTGTGTGTAGGTGTCTGTTAATGTTAATGACAGCTAAACATGCATTGCTGGGCCGTGTGTGTTTTTGATCAAGACACTGTTACAGCGCAACCCCTTACACACTCCATCAGCCCTCCGCTGAAAACAATGCCCTCCAAACACATAAATAAAGACAGCTTGAAACCCTGTGGAGGAGACGGCACGGGGAGGACAGCTTAGTTGACAGTGACTACGTCATCCGGCAACTTGTACATTTGGCTATTGCCTCCGTTGTGAACATCTACGCTGTGAGAGCATGCGCAGGGCGTGTCCAGGTAGTTGGGTCAGTTCGGGTAACGCATACGTCAGCTAGCATTTTTGTTCGGTACAAAAAGAAACGAGTGGCCGTGCTCATAACAGAATTACAGAGTGCTGCACACAACGGATTTTTAATCGAATCAAGATTTTTTAAAACAACATTTCAGGATCCGATAACACGCCGTTCCTCCTATTAATCCTCCATATGTTTTCAATGGAGTCCGATCTGCGGGGCCAACCCAACGACCAGAAGAGCTGACCTGACACGTTAAAAAGATACCGTCCGCGTTGCCTTTGAATTATGATGTCGATCATTTAAACGCCATCAGCGATGAGCGTGATGGACTCGCTGCAACGAGAGATAACGAGGCCACACGCGGCCGTGCCTCTGTTGCATCTTGAGCATGCGGCCCTGAAGCACGAAGATGCCATGCGAGTATTTATAGCAGAAGAGTGTAAGTGGAGAAAGGGAACACACGGCCAGTGTTTGGCGTTGAAGGAGAGTCCGAGCGGAGCGAGAGGAGGAGGGAAAGGCGCAAACACAGCTGTGAAGATGGGAGTGATACTTCCACTGGGGGATCAAAGGTGACTGACTCTCCCTATGCCAATAATGGCTGTCATCCTTCCTCCCTCCACAGAGGGTAACGCAGACTGTAGCCTTGGGGGGAAAGAGTCATATCACTTATCCACCAGACCACTGGATTGGCCTGACATCACTCCTTCATACGCAGCCTTCATCTCGACTGGCCTGAGCTCTGGCCCCTGGCAGCCCAAGGGCAACTGCTGTCACTACAATGGGACGACAGCCAGACAAGGCCATGCACACATGGCAACACTCTCAGGGGCTATTACGCCTCCAGAGCCCAGTTCTGTGTTCGTCCTCTCCCCTTCATCTTCTGAAGATGAGGTTAAGAAAGGCCTTGTTTAATCTGTTTTGAGTGAAGCTCCATGGCGGGGTCATAATCAACTAATGGTGACATGCTAAACGTTTTCCTTTTGATGTCTGTGGGTAAGAGCTTTGCAATGTTCTCTCGAAATTCCTGCCACACTGGATTCACAGCTGAAAACACACTACCAGGCACAATTAGCAGCGAGCGGCATGACTTCATATATTTTGCAAGAAAACCCAATCCGACAGTGACACCTACATGCCCCGCGCCTCACCCCGACATGGAACCGTGCACCACATGTTCGAACCTTCATTTTTTGTGTTCTGCTCTGACATAATGGACAACCTGAGTGAGTAAGCGGGAAGAGTTAAGGGCTTACTAAACCAAACAAGTAAGTCATTACACCACCACGGTGCTAAGAGGAGTGCGTGCCTTTCACATGCTGAGGGGCTGGTTCCTAACTCCTGGTTACAGGGACACAGGGGTGAGAACGAAAAGTGCTCTCTGCTCCGAGGTCACGTGACAGATGTCCACACACTTACGTGACACCGCTAGCTCATAAGCACAATGACTGAGAGCCAAGTTTAAAGTTCCAGTGTGTAAGATTTATGTGAAAAGAGAGAAATTACATTAATTATTAGAAGAACAGGGTGTTTAATAATCGGAATGTATGAATTGTTATCTTTACCTTTGATGGAGGTCTTTATCTAACAGCAGGAGCAGGTCCTCTCCATGGAGGCTGCCATATTGCATCACCATGTTTTAGCAAGAGCTAAGGCTGGAAAACTTTTGAGATTTTATGATAAGTGTTGGCTACCATAGGTTCTCCTTCATACTTTGAAAGGACAGAAGAGGTGAGGGTTAAAAACACTAAATGTCACTACATCCTTGAAAGTGAACCTTTATGGGCAAAACCTGATATCAAAACACTGATACAGTTTGTTTTGTCTGTTTTTCTGCATTGTCGGTAGATTTGAAAGGGAATACAATCTTTAAACTTTTAGAAAAACTGCTCTGAGACCAATAACAGAGAGGCATTATTTAGACGGAAGATTGTTTCCACACCTAACAGTCTAAACCAAGGTTCACACAGTATCTTGGTGCCATTGTTTACGTTTGATCTGTCATGATCGCCAATGTAAACGATATCTGATATTAGCTTTAGTTATCTGTGTTAAAGCAATCGTAATCACAAAAGTCCAAACTATGCAAACATGGATTCTATCACCACATACTATTGAGACTAGATTTTAGTACATTAAACAGGGAGGTGGTGCAAGACATCCATCACACCAACTTTGATCTGAGCAAACAAGACAGGTGAGAAAGTGCCCAGCTTGTCTCACACATTGCAACACTTCACTAGCTTACGGACTCTTTGTTGAGGAATCCATGTTGACAGAAGTAATCATACAGTCAGTGGTCAACAAGAGGGTCGAAAAAAAAAGAAAAGGAGAATAGTTGTACGAGATAGAAAATCGTGAGGAGAGGGAAACCGACAATCAGCCTGTTGTCAGCTTGTTGCCTGGGCATTGAAGTGACCACATGACAGGAGTCAGGCTGAGTCAACATAACGTGAAAAACACAGTTCCACTGTGTCATCCGGAGAAAAACAACATTCTTCAGTAATATGAATGTGTTTAGGAGCCCGAGAGGCCACACATTAACGCCACAATGTAGGGAAGAAAATTATTTTAGCTCCATGACTATGCTGCTGTTTTTCTGTTGTGGTTGTGGACATTCTTTCCCGTTAAAAAAACAATCATACGCTATTTATTCTCCACGCGAGATGGATAATAAAAACAAAACGTACCATAATGAAAAGCATTTATCGTGTAACGCACAGAGCAGACACTAACCAGCAGGTCTGAATTGCTTGCCCTTTGATTTTCTCTGGCCTCACACAATTGGAGTGGCGAAAGCTTTGTAGTGGTAATGATGTCCAGGAGGAGGGAACTGAGCCACGGTGGCGGCGCTGAGTATCCGACACTTCTCTTTTATCTGTCCAGTCGAGACAAACAATAAAACAATAGTCTAACTGTACCAAAAGTGGCAGAAAGCACGGCTCCGTTTTCTGATGTCCCTCTCGGTGGAGACACAGGTGAACGTTTGAACGAAACCAGATGTTCTCTCTCTGAAGTGATGCTGTTTTATAGTATGTCAAACGTATTATGAAACAGAGTAAACCTTCCCCTGGAACACTGTAAGATAAAGACGTAAGGGAAACCGCACAGTGTCTAAAAACTGGCCCGAGATCTAACACAATTTGGAATGAGGTGGAACATGCGTCACTGTTGTCCTGGGTTTATGAGACCGTCTGCAGAGGGCTCAACAGAGGACATGTTTTTGTCGGCTATCCCCAAAGCTCTCAAACTTCTATTTACAAACTACAACACCGTTACACGAGTTCATCGTCACCACTAAAGACAACAGCAAGGAATAAGCTTGCGTCAAACACAAACATTATTTTGGACCTTGTCTAAATAGCCACTGAAAATACAAGACGAGGGAAGTACAGGTGTTAACATCCAAATTACGATTGCATTTTAGGACTCATTAGAGACCCATTAAAAAAATGTCTAAAAGTCGTATATATCTTCAATCCAAATCCAGTCTGACCTTTGTCCTAAATATTCCTGCTGCCGTGTATTGGCTCTTCTATGTTCTCATCACCAAAAAGCAGGGGAAGACGGACTTTGACTAGACAAACCCGATGAGATGCGAATAGGAATGGGAAGAATGTGCCTGGAATAGCAGCCAGAGCGTAGATGGCTGGGACTAAATGGCAAATTCTGCTCAACTACAATTTAAAACATTTTTAAGATAGATGAATTATTCAGATATTTGTTGAAGAGAATTAACAACAGAGAAAACGTCAGTCGCCAACTTGAACAGGGACTGAATCCCAGTTGTATTTGTGTTCCCATCCCAGTCAATCTTTCATCAGATTGAAGGACAAAGTACAAATGATCTCCACTGGTTTCCCTTTAATGGGCGTCGTTTTAACGAGAGTCCCACTCTGGGCCCATCTGGGCAGCAATGGAAACCTCGTGCACCCAGTCTGGAGACATGAAGGACAGAAATTCTTACATTCTCTGGTAAGCAGATGGTGAGGCTTTGCAGCTTTTGCCTCCTAATAAGTAAGTCAGTGCTCATGCAGTCACTCTCTGGGCAGTATGGGGGTTTGTGGAGCAGCTGTGCACTGCTGCACTCTTCAAAATCACTGTGCTACCAGTGGCCTCCCTCCCTCAGAAGAAGTGATACTCTCTCCCTGGAGATGCAGAGACCAGTCCCGACAGATGATATTCCTGGATCTGCACCCCAGTGGGCTCGTTCATTTTTATAAAGAACACTGTGCATGCACATCTTAATGAAGTGATGCTGGGCCACGGCCTCTCAACAGAAAGCTAACTAACTTTGAAGTTTGATTTCATGTTGGTCACACCAGTTGGAGTTTTAAGGGATAGCCTCCAAAAGCCTCCATCTTCTCATGGTTGAATACAATAGTATGTCAACAGTTCAACAGGTTCACATGAAATTTGAACAAAATGCATTTCATTCATGATTAACTGTTCTAAATCCCCCGGAGAAGTAAATGGTTTATACTTATACAAAACTTTTCAAATATCGATGGCCACTCAAATCACTTATTACCATTTTTACCATTCATCCAGTCACAAAGACATTCACTGTACGTGCAGTGCTTATCTCTTTGAGTGCCTTGACCCACTGTCTTGTTATATGACCACCACGTTGACCCACTGTGTAGTGATCTCTCAGATTTGTCACGCTTGCCGTTGCCATGGTAATGTTTATCACAACCGCAAGTGTGAGCTATGATCAGAGCGATGGGATTGTGCGGCATGGACACATGTCGTGATCGCCACCAGAACTCATACATTGTGTAATGTTACTTACAACACTAATATTCTATTTATTGCTTTACACACTATTTCAACAACAACAAGGTTAGATTAAAAAGAAAAATATTTTTTGGGATACAGGTGTAGTTCATAAAATCAAAAAAATATGTTTTTATCAACAATTGTTTCCACTGTTTTGACTCAAAATCAAATGTTTACTGTTACATTCAATTGTGCATATAGATGAACTATGTGTGGATATTTTACAATGGCAATCACAATTGCAGTTGTATTTGCACAGTCTCACTGATCGCAGTAGTTTTGTCAGAATGTTGCTCGATAACAATTGAAACATCATCGAGGAAATGTGCCACCACTAATATCCAATACATACAAAAACTATATAACAATAGCACTATCAACCACAGGCCCCTTTTGTACAAATGTAGCGTTCGATGATTAAAAAGTGCTGCATATGCTTCTCTGTGCTCCACTCTCCACTTCACACTGGCACAGGCGTGAAAGGAGAGCTCGCACGCACACATTCCACAACAAAGCCCCAATACACAGAGCACATCTGACAAATATGCAGATTGATACTGATATCCCCAGCGGTACATGACTTTCAGTAAACTTTAGGATACTCTGGGACCAGGTAGGGGCAGAGTCGGGGAGTGGCGAGAGAGATAGACCAAGAAACACAGGGAAAGAGTTGGTGAGGGGGTGTCGGGGGGGCAAGGACTTTGAAATCTGAACCAGGCTTGAACAACAGTGCTCGCTCTTCATAGGGAGTGACAGCGATACATTAGCCAAACAAATCAGTCTGAGCACAGACTCCACTCAGAGCCAGTAGACCGGAACATTAAGCCCTGTTGTTTAAGATACCAAACAGACCCTTTCCAAAATCAGACTGGAGGTTTAATAAATGATTATTGATGAAGATCAAATGGTCGACGTCAGATATTGACACTGATAGCAGGGTGTCATGAGACCTTTTTATGGTTACTTTCTCTGAAAATGCACAATCATTAAGCTGTGAACACCACACTTCTCAAATCACTCAAATACAACTATTATGGTATTTGTAATATTTTGAAGTTTATATGTTCATATATCACCTGAATCTAAAATAAATGTAATCTCAGATTTCTGCTCACCTTTGCTTTGCTGTCCTGGGCAGACATGTAGCCAACACACATGCTCTCCGTGGTGTGACTCCATAGGAACTCCACTGTGGAAATATGAAGATAAAATGCTCAACACAAGATGAAAAGGGGAAGAATTAATATAAACATGCTTTAAAGATACAGTGAGCAGGATTTAGTGACATCAAGATGAAGCTGTATGTTGCGTCCAAGCATTTGAGGGATCCTTTGCTTGCCTTCGTTTATCACACAAAAAACGCAAAATAAGTTTGACAATTTGGGTTAACTATTAAAAAATAGTGGTGCAATATGGCAACATCAATAGCCATGTTTACATTCAGGTGATTATACACACATCAAACATCAGAATAATTATTCTATATTACTTTCAGGCTGATAGAAATTGAAATAATGTCCCATAAACCTTACACAACAGACCTCGGGTTTACTGATACAGATACCAACATCAAGGAGATGGAGGAAATCCACTGTTATAAAACAAAGAAAATCTACTCAAATTGACTGGAGAAAGGTAAGTCTTGCAAGTTGGTATAGAAACGGGCAAATATGGCACCAGATGGATGCGGTGGACAGAATGTATGTCGTCACAAATCAACAGAGATCCCTCTGCAGGCAACGGTAATGTGAGGAAGTCCACAGTGGGAAGGGTCAGTGGAACTTTGGCAACATTCTACCACTCGAGCCGTGCGTGATATAAAGCCTTTCACTTCATCGTCAGTTTGAAAACAAGACAACATTCATCATGAAAACAAGAAGACACTGGTGCAGACAAGAATTACTTCCCCTTAACATGAGCGCTCTAGATATGCCAGGTGAGAACTGACACTAAGGTCAAAATATAAAACGACCTATCGTCAATAAGTACGGCATAGATTTGAGGTGCCTCCAAGAAGAGAGGGAGCCTTCTCAGAAGCTCCAGGTAGGGAAACCGGATCCACCAGTACAATCAGGCGAGCAGGGCAGTGCTCAGATGGCCCCTGCTCCTCTGAAGATTAGTGGTTGATTCCATGGTGGGAGGTCTCTGTTTAAATCTGAGATGAAGGGTGCGAAACCAGAGACTGATTGTGTGAGTTAAAGCACGAGACCACCCGCCAGGAAACCCACAGCATCCCCTCGCCACTCCCTCTCCCATATCTTCCGATGGATTTTTTTAATTAATAACTGCTATTGATGTTTTGCTTGCGTGCTATCAGCCGCAGCGTGAATGATCTCAATGTGACGAGGCTTGAAACGATTAATGTCTCACCCAGGATACCCTGAATATTTGAGGATGGCTCCGTGTCCACACATCTGCAGCACCGCAGGACAATCACTCCGCCCAAAACACGGTCTTCGCTGGCCAAGAAGGGGGAGCCTGGACGCACAAAGAAAACAACACGTGATGAGACAACCAAAAATAGAATCAATAGGATAAAGTGTGTCCTCAATAAAAATTGGCTTGTATATTTCTAATTCTTGGATAAGACATGACAGCGAAAATGATCTATGAGAGAAAAAATGCTCAATTCAAGCTGTTGGCCAAGACAAACCACTGAATGCAATTATTGTGTCCTGATGTGTTTATCTTATTTAGCAGACCGTTCAGTATTTCATTCAATTTGCATTTAGACTAGAGCATATGTTGTATGTTAATGACGGGGTGTCATTTCTAACACTCTACTGTGACTTTCCTTGAAAACAAACTTTGGCTCAGAAGAGATGATGGAGGTATTGTGTGTATGAAAACACTTGGTTTGTCTTATTAACGAGAGCTGTACAACAAATGAGGGCTTGGTTTGGTAAAGAACAAAGTGAAAACAGCTACATCCTGTTATGAAATGTCTCCTCACAAAGGAAAACACCAGCGATTGATGGAAACGTGTTTTATGTCTGCATGCAACTCCGTTCTTTGTTCTAGTTCAAACAGAGCTGGGTTCCATGTTGTAGAGGTAGCCTCACTCTATAAAACACATTTTAAAATGTAAATGGGTAAACATTCACATAAAATCTTAGTATCTGATCTACCCTTCACAAGGAATTGCATCGTAGCTTGCAAAAGTGGAAAGGAAAAATCTTCTGTGTATAAAATCAAGGGATTGAAGTGAAAGGAGAGTTGATTGAATATGAAGATTATGGAACAGGGTTTTTCAGACTCTTGGTGCCATTTTAGATTTCAAAATGACTGTGGAACTCCACTTTTTTAAAAAGAATTACATCTAATTCTCCTGCAATCTTGCAATTATAAACGTTTGTCTGTCTGTCGTTGTATGGAATATCGAGAACTGCCCCCTTGTACTTGTTTTGTCTTTGGGTTGCTTTAGTGTAGTTCTGTGTGCTCTGGTGTTGCCAAAACATGCTTTTATTTTGAAATGCTTCAGTTTCCTATGCGTGTGTGATTCTGTTACGCTTGATATCTACATGACCACAGCAGCATGGTGGTGCAGGCGGAGAGGGCAGAGATGTTCATGTTGTTGGTGCACTTTCTTGGCCTTCAAAATAAAAGCACCACTTTACAAGAACTGTTAGAACTGTTAAACTGTTTTGCTGACACACATTTGATAATTACTGGTCATAAAGTTATGTTGTTTCCACATCCATTTGAGTTTCTTGATAATGCGGTGTTTGGACTAATCGCTACTGAAATAAAAATGATATAGTTAATACACACAATCTTTTTAATAATGTCATGGAATGATAACAA
This sequence comes from Chascanopsetta lugubris, assembly GCA_016785325.1. Taxonomy (NCBI): domain Eukaryota; kingdom Metazoa; phylum Chordata; class Actinopteri; order Pleuronectiformes; family Bothidae; genus Chascanopsetta; species Chascanopsetta lugubris. Next base: position 77,564 of record JAFBJT010108424.1, read on the forward strand.
TGGGTAATGATATAACAGTTTGTTTGGCCCCTGGTAACAATGTGGGTTTTATGTGCCCCCCCCCCCCCCCCCCCCCCCCCCCACACACCCCCCCCCCCCCAGCGCGGCAGCGCGAGAGCGGTTTTTTGGGCCCCCCCCCCCCCCCCCACAGAAAAATAATAGCCCACCCCTGGATTAGAGGATGGAAAACTGTGGCTGTACAGGGAAACACATAATGAGCAACAACAAGATTGACTGTGGTTAATGTTAGGGAGCAAAACAGTGAAGGAAACTGTGGCTTTAAAACTGTGATAGGTTGAGTCGAGATCTTCTTCTATTGTCGCCCATTTGCCTCAAAAGGTGGACCTGTGGTTTCCGAGACGCTTATCTGCTCACCACAGTTGTATAAGGTGGTTATCTAACTTACAGTAGATTTTCCAAAACAATAAACTGCATCACTGGATTTTTTTTTTTTCTTCTCCATCCTTGCTCAGGCTACATCAAGCCGCCTGGAGCTTTGTTTAACGTAATGCGCACCTTGAAGGAAAACAACAGCAGAATCGACTTCAAATTGAAGCCTGTCCACATGTGTCGGTGCAACAGATGTCCATTAGAGAGCCACATTGGGACGAACTTCTAAAGGAGGCCAGGAGAAGGCAGAGAAACCACCACATGTTCCCACATGTTTCCCCCTCTGCTGTCCTCTCACGGCCGTCCCACTGGCCATTCACGGGGCTCAGGCAAATATACTTAACAAGGCTTTACTGAAACTGACCACTTCTGAGAGTATAAATTACATTTCACATGAACTTTCAGCAAAACAAATAAGCCTCCTGGCATTATCTGGGCCTGCGAGGAACATTTTGAAGTTGCTATTTTAACAGTGACGATTGATCCATAAATCAAAAGCCAGCTCATCTGATTCTATTATTTCAAATGTCTTCCAGTTGTTGGCTCGCTCCTCATGGTCTTCGACATCTGCTCGTCGACTTTTATTCTGCCTGTGTGTAACTGTTGGTGCAGATGTGTTCTTGGCTGACGGATGCACGTGTGTGTGTGTCAGTGTGTGAATGAGGCGACGTGCAGGTGACTCACTGATGAACTTGTTTTGCATAGCCTCCAGCAGAGCTTGGTGGGCATCTTCAGACTGTATGGCAGCAGAGCATTCCCGTGCCAGCATGGTGCGAATCAGATGCTCTCCGCAACCTGGCCAAACACACATTGACACGCATGCCGTTAAACCCCACAACATTAACGAGTCGTTGGCACGTATGCTTCAATCAAGTTATTAAGCACGATGTGAAAGATTTCAGTCTAGTAAAAAGGAATTTATACAGTAATTATGCTGATGTTTGTAAAGTAGCTCTGAATGGACAAACTGGAGACCATTTGAGTTGTTATACAAACTGAAGGCTGCCATAGGTTCTGCCACATGCTACAACAGTATTCAGCTGCAATATGTCATTTCACCACTAGACGTCACTAGTCCCTACACTTAAAGGTGCAGCGTGTAAGATTGCAGTCAATTTCTGTCACTTCCATCTGTATAAATAGAATTACAAAACAATTATATACAGAAATCCTACATAAATGTGTCTAAAAATCGAAAGGTATGTCTTGCTTTTTACGTAACCCTAAAAAAAGAGGCCTTTAACATGTATTTACATCAGGAGCGGACGTACTAAACTTCATTTGAGCTTTAATGACAACCGAGGTCTACCATATGTTCTCTGAGAATCTGAGGCACGGGAAATATGTAATGTAAAAAGTCAGGATCAGAATTTCCCCACAACCTCCAGAATAGTGTTTAAAATGTATTTTCTTTTCATGAAATACAAAAACACAATTGTACATTTTTTTTAAATGAAGTTATTACATTTTTTGGCCCATGCAAATAATATTTTGTGCCACTGCAGCCTTTTTTTGTCTTTATTTTCTGCTGAAATTGAGCGTCAATATTTAATTCTAAGTTGACAGGACCCCGAAGGCTGCCAAGTACAGCTGCTTTGCTCAAGGGCACGCTGACAGTAATTGCTGAAGGAGGGTTTGAGTTTCTCCTTCAGTTTCCCTGCCCAGATTCCCAGCTGGTCTGGGAATTCGAAACAGCAACCATCCAGTATTCATTCCACTTCTGTAAACTCTCCACTGGAGCTGGCTTTGCACAGAGCAAACATGATGCATACCTGCAGCATGCATCGCTATAACACATTTGGGAATCAATTTTATGTGAATAGGTTTGAGTTTCACGTGTTGGATTTAAATGTATTTATACAAACATGATTTTCCCTTTAATGCTTGAATGGACAAACAACAAAAATACTATTCATCGAAATATGGAGGGCAACCAAAATACACTTTTATACTGACAGCAGGGAGGTTGGACATGAAACAATGATATAAAAAAAATTACTGTGCTAAATGAAACACTATTTTGAACTTTAGAACACAAAACCCCTCTTGGAAGGTGTGTGACACTTGTTTACACTTATACAAGGTGATACAGTATGTGCATTTTATTCCATTTATATTTAATAGCGCTGCTACTAACCACTACTTTGATAGTTTCAGTTATTTTTCTAATTAACAAATGAAAAGGTAAAAGCCACCCTTCAATTCTACCACAATATGTTCTTACACCAGAGTGAAGACAGTAAAAATGACTTCTATTACAGTTATGCAGTGTAATGCATAGTGCATTTACTGCCTCACCACAGGAGTCAAGTCCTGTACCTTTAAACAGACCCGATGAATCAATTACCAAATTAGATGCCAAATACTTAAGACAACTGATTTGATGACTTGTTGTAACCTGAATACAAATGTATCATTTTCATTCTATTTTATTTTTCATTAAAACATTTTAAATTGTGCGCTCTGGTTTTAGGTCATATGGTTTTCATTTCGTCTCTGCATGAAATCGTCTCTGTATTTCAATCAATAAATGTCTGTTTGAAACATGCTATATAAAAATACTTATTACCGTAATTCAAATTTACCTGGAGAAGTTCCCGCACAACGTTAGCCACGGGGCTCACATTGAGCACTATTAGCACAATTAGCACTAAGTCCAAGGAGAGGAAAAATGCTTTTGTGAAACACTTAACTAAACCAGGAAACATAAAGTATGGGCAGCTCTTACAAGTGTCTCACTCTGCTTCCAAGTCAAAACAAAGCAGGTGTGCTTTTTATAACAACCTGGATGTTTCAGTAAGGGCCTGCCATCGAAGCCATTGTTGCTAAGGAAGGACAGCCGAGATATCGAATAAATGCTGCATTTTTGTAACGTGACCGTTCTTCAATGTAAAACTCGGTCCAGGAAAAAAGACATGAAATCTAAGAGTGATAATAAAACACCTGGCAGAAGTTCCCGTGAAAAGCCATAAAGATTTAAGAATATAGCCTTATTATTTCTGTAAACACAAATCAAGGCCCCATAAAATATCAGGTTACTACAACAAAACTCAGAGGGCAGGTCGGTAACTGTGCAGAGCAGATGCCCAGAGCAATTTGAAGTTGTTTTTTTATGCGAGCAGTATGTTGAATTGGACAGGTAAGATGCCATTTTGTGCTGCGTTTGCCATAACCCGCTCCGTCTGTGGAGAACTGGACATAACAGCAACACCAACACGTTGAAGCCGGAGGTGCAGAAATGAGTCGTGACTACGGCCGCAACGAGAAACATAACAACGAATCGGAAATAAAGCATGTGACAGCCAAAATAACCGAGACTACACTGTGGAGTTTGTGTGTGGTTTCCTCACAGCCACAGCAAAGACAAGGCCAGATGAAGCAGTCAACACATATGAAACAAAGATTCACATGAGCCACATATGACAGGGCAGACAAAGATTTAAAGCGGGAGGGTGAAATGGTGACGAAGAAAGAAAGACATATAGAGGATCAGAGTCCCCGTGTCAGAATGGAAATGATTGTTTTCGTCCTTCTTTTGATGGCGATGGCTTTCATGTTAGGAAATTAAAAACAGGTGTCGGAGCGGAACACACGCAGTATGATCCCCATACTGAAATCTTTTTTCAAGCACCATCAAAGGCAGAGCCACAGTATAGAAAGACAGGATGAGGTGAAAGTACAAGCAGAGCAAACACATACACTTCAGCAATGAATAACTGACGAACACAGCGCCGCCACGATGCTTGTTTCATGTACTGAGTACGGAACATGTGAATTGAAAGCAGGAGTGATTGAGAGTACTTAGCACTTTTACAGCTGAAAGCTACGTTTTTTTAAACTTGCATATAATGTGCAAAATTACAAACACTACTCACGACAATATTCACTTCTCATGAAACATCCTTATCTGCAGATATGGTAGTAGAAAACGGTTAGGTCTAAAGAGGACATGAAGGTGACTTGTTGTTTTTCATTTCAATGTGAATGAGGAAAGAATACCGAGGAAAGAATACCAATATACTGAGGCCGATCCAAAACTTTGTGGGCAACAACTTATGAATCATGAATAAAATGAAGCCACTACCGAAAAATGTTCTATTTTACAGCTGCTCATTAAGTGTCTGACTCACCCTCCAACTCATTCATGCTGTTAAACACTCACACCAAAGGTGGCAGCATGCACTTTTCCTTGGATACCAACCACACACACACACACACACACACACACACACACACACGCGCGCGCACGCGCGCACACACACACACACATATGGACATATATGCATAAATATATAAACAGATAAATAAAAACAGTATATATACAACATTAATACACAAACACACACACACACACAGGATGTGATTTCATATAAGAATAGGATGCAGGAAGTGCTCTGTTCTTTGAAACCAAAAAGAGGTAATGCAACTACTGTGCCAGTCATGCGGAACCATGCATCCCAAAAACATCATCTAACATAAGTTAGGATAAAAAAGTGACATCTATAAAAGAACACATCGTTTTTGGGTGCATTCTTAGCTAATGACATTACCTCACATTATGATGAGCGGGCATTAGAGCCGTGGGTGCAGAAGAAAAGGCTAGTACCGCTCTATGTGCTGCACAATGTGAAAGTATGGCTTTTTATATTTCACGTGCCAGTGACCAACTTTCAGGGGAAAGACCAGGGTCATACCTTTGACGTCGTATTCAGTTCTTAAGATACATCCATGCATTGATAACGCTGTTGACTTATCTGCCTGCAGATGAGACTGGCAGCTGAGGCTGTGATCAGTGAATGTATAGGTATCAACATACATTTGTGAAAAAAACCGAGTAACTAAGGTAAAAATGTCGAATGTTGCATTTTGTGTGTGACACTGAGACAACTCTTCAAATTCACACTGCAGCTCAATGCGGGCAAAGCTGTTCCAGAAATGTCCCTGCTGTATTCTCACATGGGTACACTCAGATCATTTGTATTAGACGGGAGGCGGGAAAAGTTCCGTGAGACCTCTTGAGCGACTGAGTCGGACAGTTACACTGTCACGTAGCGCCTCTTTGATACATTTCAAGAAATTATCCAGACTTCAGTGAACATCTGAAAGCAGCTGAGCAGCTCTATCGTACAACCAGACCTGCTTTCCAGCACAGTATGCAGCCTTCAATGGTTGGACCAAGCCAACAACTCAAACTTCAGCCTGTCTGATCAAATCAGTCCATCTGCGCTGACATGCATTAAGTCTCAGATCCACATCAAAAGGCTTTTAATTTCCCCCAGAAGCTATGTCACAGATGTCTTCACATCTTAAGGAAGTGGGCTAATATACTATGGCCCCTCTACCTCACTCACCAAACCATGAAGCTCACAAAAGGAGACACGCTCTTTCATTTTTGGAAAAACAGGCATGCCTGTATACATTGTATAAATAAGTTCATAGAATGCAATTTGTCTTTGAAATGGAAGTTGGTCCTTAAAGGAAAAAAAATGTCTTTGTCCCATTGACTCTGTGAACTAGTTTAAATACCAAAGAGCCAGTGCTTCAGGAGATACGTTGCATGCTTATGCATGATCTCTCAGCAGAGATCTGGTAAAAGAAGGATTGTGACCTTTTGTGTTTCTCTGCAGACAGGTTTGAAAATGATTTAAAAATAAATCATTTTGTCAGTTCTTTTATTAAAAATAAAAGAACTGACAAAGTTGAATGGAACGTACAATGGTATGAGGTAACTAAAACCGCCTTTAAGTTTCAAGAGAAAATAATATAAGGTTAATTTAAAGACTATGGCGAGTCCAAGATTAAGAAAAAAATCAGAACCAATCCAGAAAGAGATAAGATCTGTGATAAATTATGAATCCTTAGTGACCACTACCAATCACAGCCCAGCAGTATACTTGGTGATGAATAGTTTGTGTCCACCGTTGCATATTAAAAAAAAACAGAAACCCATTAATACATTCTGCCCTTCCTCTTCCTTCTGATGCTGACTCTGCAGAAAGGACGAGCAGCATGTGACAGATGACAGCTATGAATCACTGAAATGGCAACCTGGGTAAGGTTCGACACAGCAGATCTCAATGCATCACTGAGTGAGAAGATTTTATATGAGGACGTGCGCATATGTGTGTGTGTGTGTGTGTGTGTGTGTGTGTGTGTGTGTGTGTGTGGTATCACACTCTGACACTTTGATGCAAGCTTGCAAAGTAAATAAATTGACGATGAGTTGTTTCATGTGCCCTCTGTGCTGTTATGTGAATGTTAATTTTTAACCTGCAACACCCCCTACATACAGAGAAGCCCCTAAAACCAACAGCAACAAAAAAACAGAAAATGAAAAAAAGCATCATCATCTTATACCAGCTCAAATGCAGAGTGTACCATCATTCACCTGCACTCCCAGCAAGTCTCCTTATATCATATCTAGAGCAGGTGTCCCATGTCAAAAGGCATTGCAAATCCAGAGGCCTTTGCAATGCACCTGGCATGCAGCTGACTAACAATGAAGTGGCGGACAATGACTCAATCAGCTGAGGAAATGACTGATGAGAATCTCAAAGCAGGGATGATTGGAGGTCAATGGAAAGTATTATTTCTGAAGCTTGACTCTCTGACGCTAAATAGAAAACTATCCGTTTCTGATTCTTAGAATCTCCCAAACAAAATGGGTTGTAGTAAACATCACCAGTCAGAGGGAAAGACTCTGTGAATTAAAGAGAGCGTGCTGTGGTATACCTGAGGTACTCACTGCTGTGGAGTAAGAGTTCATATTACAGGCGTTTTCAGCCCAGCAGCCACATCCATAATGAGCAGCCTGAAGGAAAGAAAAGAAGACACTTCAGACACAGCTCGGTCATATTGTTGTTTTAGTTGTATAAACTCAAATAATGGCTTTTAGAAAATGCATTCATGTATGGATAAAGACCATAGAAAAAAAAAACTTTAGCCATACGAGAACCACATGTTTTTCAAACCACCCGAGTGCTCTCAGCTTCAAGTTTTTTTTAAAGTAAAAAGTCATTAAATCCGACTGGTTCTTTTATTCTCCTAAGCCACATTAGTTAGGCTGTTTGTTTCAGTTAAGATGATGTAAATGCGACCTCATAACTTCCTGCAGCTGCTTCAAAGTAAAAGAGTCAACAGATCGAGGAATATTCCTCGTCAGTGCAGCACTTAACAAACAAAATGGAGGCAAAAAGCTGCAGTGACTCTGATATTAATGTTCCCACTTCACATCCGATACAAAGAGACACGAAGAGACAAAATCGGATTTTGAATTTCTCTCTGTAACCCATCAGATTTGAGTCACGTAAACAGGTGGTTTAATTATGCTTAGAAACACAAACAAGGATTTGGACTTGTTCTTTGTTCTGGCAACTTCTGATCAGATCCCTCACGTCTAAACTGGGGTCACGTATGTGGAAGGGTGATTTAGACTTGAATAGAGGAAAAGTGAAGAAGAGAGTCCGAGTACCTGGCCGACCCTGCCGGAATGTTTCATTGCCAGGCCTCCGCTGGACACTGCTGCGGCTACATTCCCCTCCAGGTCCACCACCACAGCTCCCACGGTGTCGAGACACTCGGAGCCATTTTCCTGTAGTAAGAAGAAGAAGAAGTAGAAGAAAAAGCATGTATGAATATATGGAGCACGTTAAGCTTTCTCTACATATTTCACATTTCTTTTATGAGTTCAATCAGCTGCTCCTATTCCCTAATTGTGGTTTGTTTTAAGAAGGAACTGTGACTCATATAGGATGATTAATTCAGTTCTACAGACTAAATATGCAAAATGGCATCATGATACATGATCACAGAGCACCACTCCTACCAGAACCTAAACTTCAATGAGAAGTCGAGTAAAAAGCAGAGTGAAAAAAGGGAGTAAGATTTCTCATCGGTCTTATGTTCTCTTAAATCAGCCCTGTCGCCACGATTCTAGGGCCAAAAAGAACCAGAGCCAACCATTTAAAAATCCCACAAAGACTATGTTGTCACTCCTTATCAAGGTCCACGCATGGAAAATTCCACAATACATAATGACCGCAAAGCTAAAGAGGCAATCTTTTGAATTACAACAATACGCTTTACATTTTCCTAAACAACTTTGCAACATACTGGAATGAAATAGGGGACTCCAACAAATTTGGAAAGAAGGTTATAAAGGTTCAACCTCCTTCGACAAGACAGGTGCATGGGTTCCCGCCACTGCACTGGCGAATGTAGAGAGGAGGGAGTGAGTGAGTGAGTGAGTGAGCAAGTCAGCTAGTGAGAGAGTGAGTGAGTGAGTTAGCAAGTTCAGCTGCTTTCTGCTTGGCTCATCATAAGGCCGCTCCAGCTGTGCAGCCAAAGGCCCTTCTTCTTGTCAACACTTCTTTGGACCATCTGTGCAAACTGGTGAGGCCATTTTCTTTGATGACCGTGTGAGAATGTGAGATCATAAGCCGTCAAAATGTATCTTAGATGTCTCAGTTGTGGAGGACAATTTACTTCTTTTCTAATTCAACATGTGCTGTAATCGATCCTGTTCTACTTCCCTTTCCTTAATTCAATTTGACGGCAAATGCATTTCCTCCAGTTAAACTTTGAATCTGGTGTAGAATTCGCTGATCGGAAGAAACCTTGAAGAGAACAAAAGCCTGTTGTAATAATATTTGTAAAGCTGATCAAACATATAAATGCCTAAAAACAATTGGACTGATTTTGGTCAGTGGGTCATATTTGCTTTATGCATGGATGTTTCCATCAATGACAAACAACTTGTAAGGAAGGAAAAACACAGTTATGCCTGATTTATGGTTGTGTAACCATGGCAGTGTGCTCGTGTTTTTGTGTCACATAGCAACTGTACTTCCAATTGACTGGCTGGGACTGTCAGGATTCCACCACCACAGTGTAACACCTCTTCTTGTGCTTTTCCCACTTGCAGCACAACTAACCCAAAACAATTGATAGTGAGTGGATACTATCATGGTTGGAACTAATTCATGTTGAAATACGCATCACAGAGAAGGAAGCAGCCAGATATACCTGGATTGGAAAATGAAAGTCATAACTCAGACCATTCACAGCTGTTTAGGACTGCATTACTTCATGTGGAAGTGCACACAGGCTACATAGCAACACAGAGCCCACAGAGTAAGAATGATGTGCAATTTTTAATTAGATTATGGCCAGTTTGCTGACTCGTCACTCACAACAGATCATGGTCTTTTATTACGGTTTACTGTGCTACATGAATGATCCTTTATAACATTGCTTCAACCATGAAAATGATTTGTTCTTGTATCACGTCATGTAAATGGAGGTGAGGACAGTGCTTATGATCACACACTGCTTCATGATGTCAGCAGACAATGTTTTGAATCATTTAAGATTTCAATTAGGTGGCCAAGATTTGGTGGGCTACACTGGTATGAGGCGAGGGTTGGCTGACATCACATTTTACTCTGACTACTTACCTTTGGATATCTTTGATCACATATGATCAGGTATCTGCTCATTTGCAGCAAAGATGTAGTCTACTATTTACGGCGAAAGTGACAAAATAAGAAAAACAATCCTAAGAAAACACATTACTCACATTTTCACTTGATTGTCGCCTTTTCTTCGTCAGATTATGTCCCACCTCCATTTTCTCGGCCAGCTCCATCTTTCGCTTGTTCCTCTTGTGCGCAGACAGACTGAATTCTGAGTGAAGCACGGAGTTCCCCTTTAGTTTCACACACATTTAGGATTTTTGGATTATTAGTGGATCATTGAAACAATACTCACTGGTGGCCATTTTCTCTGACGGACATGATGGTATTCCATGGCTGACAGCCCAGTCGTGTGCACCTCGCCCCACTAAAAAGCTGATGACAGAACAATCAACATGCTGGTGCGGTGGATTTTGATATGCCATTAATCAATAACCGTAATAATCACCAGGGTGGTATTCTGCCAGCTGACAGTTTCCCTTTCTGAGCTTCAGTCAGGAGGCGATTTGCAACTAAAACTGGATTCTTTATACCTGAGAGAAAAGTTAGAGTTATCACAGGGTTGAACTTGGAACCAAACAAAAAACTAAACCCATGATGATGCTTGCAGTTATGACGTCCACCTGCTTGATCATTGCTGCTCCCACATGATCACAATTGTAGTAACTCACCACTAATAGCACCTACAGCTCCAAATTGCAGCGATTTGCCATCCATGATACTGGCATCACATTCAATTTCTCCTGACAGGTTGAGGTTGGAGCCCATGCCAGCGTTTGTGAAGGGAGAATCCTGGAATAAGAACAAGCAGAAGCTGGAATAAAATACTTCTATTGTCAATAACATGAGGAGAGGACTTTAGTGTTTCGACCAGTTTTAACCAGTATGATCAGCTCACCTCAAGTTCCACCAGTGCTGCTGCCACTGCTTCCACTGCGAGAGCCCCAGCTTTGAGCTGATCCACAGCCTGTATGTGACAAATATAACATGAGCGATTCCTGGTCAAAACACAGAATACAAACTGATGACTATTTTACTTTGTTCATTAACAACCCACTTTAAACTTTGTGACACAGCACAATGATTATTAGCTATGGATAGAAATGATTCATGTTAACTTTTTTTCTTTCTCTTATTTTTTTCTTTGGAAGGCGTGATTGGAACTGAATCCTGAATACTGAATATACCAGTTGTGAGAGCTGCAACTGGTATCAACATTTTGTTCATGAATGTTGCTTGTTTGTTGACAGGCACAAATGACTATGTAACCTATGTGAGTTGAACTTACTCTCTGGCATGCTCGTTTGCACACATGCTTGTATTCCTTGGCCTTGGATTCAGAGTGGTACCCTGCTCCTAGAGACAGATGACAGAAAAGTGAGGATTCATACAGACAATGTGATCTTTTCTGGTTTGTTTTTCCATCAAGACAAAACTAAATGAGCTGAACACAATCAGGCATTTGTCAACATTTATCACGGTTTCCAATTGCACATTTATGCGTATGAGTGAGTGAAGGTTAGTATAACTTGAGTTAGCACAAAACTGAAAGCTGTTCTGACTGTCTGTAAATTGTGTTCACATTTACCTGCATGCACTAAAACAAATCCACCGACACCTTTTGGACTTTGATGATTGCTGGATTCCTGCTTGTCGGACCACACGTTTTCCAGGGGCGAGGAGGGCTGCTGCTCTTCAGCACAATTCATTAGACTTTCCATAACCCCTGCATACCTCGACAAGCCTATCATGGCCTATCAGACAGTGTCACCTTCATGGTAAACCTGTGGCAGAAAGGAGAGAAAAACAAATGACTTAGTATGAGACATTCTAACATTCAAACTAAACACCTTATATGTTCTCAAGGTTTTTAAACATGCCATAAAGTCAGGGGTGAAATGAGGGGGGTTCAACTAAATCATACAACTTCATGACAAGATGTCATTATAAATATATAAAATTCCACAAAATGTGCCTTTAAAAAGGTACAGTGTGCAAGATTTGGTGACATGTAGTGGTTACATATTGAATCCATTATCTCACCCTTACCCTTCCAATCATGCCGGAGAACCTATGGTAGCCCTCAAAAGATGTTTTGTATGTCCACTCTGGGCTACTGCAAAGACATGGTAGCCCCCCATATAGAGGACCTGTTCCTCAAGTAAGTATACATTAAGTAGCTCATTTAGAGGGTAAAGGGAAAATATAGACATTAAGGTGAATATAAATTCATAAAAATGTCAGAATGTAATTGTTTTGTAATCGTTTTTCTACCAATAGAAGTGACAAAAAACGTACACACTGCACCTTTAATGCTTCAAACAAAAAAATCCAAAATGGAGTATTTGAGGAAAAATTGAAACATTTGAAACTACTCTTGTGTGAGCATAATCACCACCTAAAAGTCAATCAGCACATCTACCAAAAAAAAGATATTTACATGCCCTATTTACAACAAACATTTTAAAGTCGTAACTAACACGTGCAGATGAAATATACAACGTAAGTCTACCTTTTAGCTGCTGTCATCTAAATTCCGTGATTCACGGTGATTCATAGCTTGTCCTACATATTAACGTCTCACATATCACGTCACATTAACTTGACATTATCAACTTTCCAAACAACCTCTGTTTTCCATATTTAGTTACATAATACTACATTGATATTTAGATTATTCTCAAAGTATTACTTTGTTTAAATCTTCTATGTCTTTCAGGGAATAAATTATGTAAGAACAACCATGGCAAATA
>JAFBJT010108424.1:91481-108638 GCA_016785325.1 Chascanopsetta lugubris
CGGGGGGGGGGGGTCAGACGGACACCGACACAAACACAGGAATCATGAAGCCATGTGTTTCTTTCAATGACAACAGTCATCATCAGGACTGAACTATCTTACGACGCGCGGGGCAGCGTTAACATGAGTGTGTGTGTGTGTGTGTGTGTGTGTGCGCATGCGTGGAAAGTGGAAACACTGCTCTGTGTGTGCGAATCGCTCGGTGACAGAGCGCGCTCGTACTGGCTAAGTGATGGGGGGGGCGCACGGATCGGACCGCTGCATTACATAGAGTGTGTGTCTATGTGTGTGAAATCGCTTGTGTGTGTGTGTGTCTGTGTGTGTGTGTGTGCGGATCGAGGGGTGGCAAACTGTTGGGGGGGGATTGGTACGATGGTGCTAAGACTTTGATAACTGACATTCAGTCATTGTTACTGACAAAGCTGTGTGTTAAAATTGCCATCTAATGGGTGCTGTTAGGCAAATACACACACACTCTAACACACACACACACACACACGCACACACACGTAAGGTTAAATAAAACTTGTCTTTACACACACACAGTAAACACATTGTCCTATGCCATAATAATGATGATAAAATATGAGTCACACTATCATATCCCATCATACACACTTTGATGATGATGATTATTCTTTACAGTCCATAAAACCATCCTTGATTATAATTATCATTGTCTCCATAGTGTCCACCGTCCCGCAACAATACTATGCCAAAGACCATAGTATTGTTTTCCCCTCGACTTCCGTTCTCCCAGGCTTTGGCTGAATATTCACCATGGTCCACTTGGACGTAACAGGGGACGTGTGTTATATTTATCACATAAATAACGGACTTCATCGACGAACGGCCGAAGCATAAAACGGCAACTCGGCAAGCAGGACGAATACGACCTGAATCCAAACATTTATTTTGAAAGAACAAAGAATGTAATATATATGAATATAAGGCCAGTCCGCACTATCTGAGACATTTCTTTAATTCACCCTTTGTTTTAGTCTAAATTGCTGTTCAGCCCTTTTGCTGCTTTATTATTGATAATCTCGCTCCCTAATTTTGCACTGCATTTTCTCATTTTATCTTATCATTCCCAACAGTTGACTTGAAGGTCAGTGACCTAGCAGTATTTTCAGCAAATGTCTCTTATCCATATTTCCTGTTTTTATTTTTTTTTAAAGGTACAATGTGTAAGATTTGGTGACATCTACTGGTGAAGTTGCCTATTTTATTCATCACCCAACCCAATTTGAACAGGCAGGAGAACCTATGGAAGCCCTTGGTTGTCATTTAAGCTCAAAAGATGTTTTGTAAGTCTACTCTGGGCTTTCGTTAAGAACACGGGCCAATTTTAGGTTTATGTAAAAAGCAGGTCATACATGTTGATTATCCATCTGAAAATGTCTGTATATAATTGTTTTGTAATTCTATTTCAATAGACAGAGGTGACAAAAACGGGACCGAAATCTTGCACACTGCACCTTTACTGTTACAAACACCAGTTTGGCCCCTTCAGTCATTTTGCAGGAGACGTGTCCTCTTTGTGTCTGCACACTTTCCTCGCGTGTGAACTAACGTGAATACAATTCTAGTAACCCCAGTGTCTTTCAAATCTGAGATCAAACTCTTGATATCGAAAAAGTTTCTTTTGAGGTCAATCACCATGTCATGTTCAAAGCTCGGAGCGGGTCCTCTCACTCACAGCAGTGGATTTCACATCCAGCCCGAGAATGACGTTTTTCACCCGTGGAGAAACATGAAGCTAGAATCAAAGGCCTGGATCAATTATCCACAGTTACTACAAGAACACAGCTTCAAAGGATATATATCAGATCACAATCTCTGAGGGTTATGCTTTCTCCGCCTCCTCTCAGATTTCACAAACACACACATGCACACACTCACTCACACACACACACACACACACGTGTATACGCACACATTTGTGGTGTGAAACCTGGTAATTTTTACATCCTTGCATTTGACATCACTAATGTAATCAGAAAATGGCTGCTTATTTTGACTGATTAATCACACGGATGAATATTTTCATTCGTAACAGCAGAGGCTGCAATAAATGAGGTTGATTTGCTTATGAATCTGACCCAGTTACAAGAGGATGGAGCAGAGAGGCAGAGTTACTCCTACGACCGAGCATCTACACAAACATTCACGAAAATCAAACATCTCATGAGCTGCAGGTTATCGGCCTGTTTAACAACAGCTGAGGTGCACAACATTAGGAAATGACATGCATGTGCACATCTAATTGTATTCGAATGTCAATCCTTAAATGAACGACTATTACCACATTATCTAGTCAGCGTGACTTCGAAAATCCAAAGACAATACTTGAATCAAACTTCAAAAGTCACATTTGAAATGTGATAAATGCTTTGCTGCACAGTAATAGTCCTACTTAAGTCTGAAACATTGCAACAATGACATGAATACTGAACAGGTAATGCACAACAATTTAGATCATTTCATTTTGATTCTTTTATCTAACTGTGTGACGACAAAAGCCACATTTGATCACTTGCGGCAGTTGATTTGAAAAACAATTCCTTAGACAATGGTCTTCCAGATAAGCAGTGGGGCATTGTACATGAAAAAATAAAATAAATATATATATATATATATATATATATATATATATAGAGAGTGAGAGAGAGAGATACATATATTAGTTGAATTATTATTATTATTATTATTTCTTTTCTATTGAAAAAAATGAATGGGGGCCTGAGCAGTGAGGCGTCGAACTCTGGCTCCCTCTGTGCCGCTCGGCTTTCAGGGGAGAATAAATGAGGTTGAGAAAAGTGGGCCTCCAGATGTGACTCCTTGTTCTTATGCACCCCCCCACCCCTGGCATCATCTTCTAACGGCTGGAATATGTTCAATTATATTCATAAATATAGGATCGTCTCACAGCTGACAAATATAGACTGGATTTGTATTATTTAAATGCAACCTGGGAGGAAAATTACAGCGTGGATATGCAAATGAGTTAAGAAGATTAAAAAAGATCAGCAAAAAAAAAAAAGTCGGGGTGCACATGTGGCATCAAGGGGATTCACAATGATGGGAGAGAGAAGTCGATGAAAACAGGAGAAGAAGAAGATGGGGGGGGAAAAAGAGGGGAGATTATGAAGAGACGCAAGATCTGAGGAGAGTGAAAGTCTTTCGGGGTGGGGGGGGGGGGGGGGGGTGGGGGGGGGGGGGGGGGGGGGGGGGGGGGGGGGGGGGGGGGGGGGGTGGTGAGAGAGGACGCGGGAGGGCGAGAGGAATTGAACCGGGACGAAAGGAGGAGATAAAGCCCAGCAGAGGTGTTATCTCTACATAGGAGTAAGAGCATTATGTGCATGGAATGATCCATACAATGGGACTACAAAGCTTCTTTCTTAAGGGGCAGAGTGGGCCGAGCATAAATACAGATGCTGATCTGGGTTGTCCTTCGCTTGGAAGTCCTCCCACAGTCTCTCGATCTGCTGCACCAGTTACGCACAATCAATGTCGTGTTGTCATTTGGAGAATGAGAAATAAGTGGATACCAAGAAAGGCATTTGGAGAAATCCACTGAATAAATCATGATATGAGGACGCCCTCTCTCTCTCTCTCTCGCTCTCTCTCTCTCTCTCATCTGCTGCTTTGTGTTATTGAGATGATTTCCTCCAAAAAAATAAATAAATCAGGAACTCTTAGACGGCTAATAGATAAGTTGCCATGGGGACGATTAATGAAATTCTACCACGATCTCCTCCAAGTGTGGCTCCTCATTACCATGGTAATAAACACGGCAGTATCGTCTGGTCGTTATCGTGGAGATAGATCATGGGATATCTGTTCCTCATCCAAGAAAAGCAGTTGGTCGTGCTGCTGGTGGTGGTGAAGGGGGTGGGGGGGGGAGGGGGGCGGGGCAGGGTGAGTGGGAGCGGGGTCGACTGATACACGCCGAGACAAAGCCTGTGGAGAGATGAAACGCCGAGATACGCGAGAAAACGGGGGAGGCAGGATGTTCAAAGTGGGGCGCTCGAAAACTTTAAACAGCTGCCGTCGCCGTCCAGATGTTCTTCTATCGACAAGTTTCGTTTCATATATGTGCAATAGTTCTCCAGTCTGCACTGTGAATACTTCTGGAGCTATATAAAAGTGGAAAAAAAGGCCTGTGATATTACATTTGCATTAAATATTAACGCAGTCTCAAGAGGAGGACTGGATCCATTTTCAAGCGAAAGACTCTGCTCTGCAATCTTCTTATAACCAACACAGAGACGCATCATCCAGCTCATTGTTCATTCAACTAACCTCACCGGCTATTTACAGGACATTTATTTGTCCCCTTAGTGAGACATGTTTTGCCACAGAAAACAGATCATTTTATAAGATGCTGTTAAAAACGCAACTGCAAAAATTCACCTGTGCAACGAGAGAGAAATAAATAAATAAATAAATAAAGGTTGAACGTTCTTTCAAAGCAGAGATCAAGCAAACAGAAATCTCATCTTCAAGGAGAACTCTTGCGATTCGTATCCGTACAGTCATTATAAGCTGAGCTCTGGAGGGTTTTTCTTCTTCTCTATACTCTCAAATTCTCATAATACATCAGTCTGTTGCTTCTTTTAATATTGTCTCGGTCTGTGAACTTAAAAGGGAACATTCATACATTCGGCGCAGTGCATTCGGCACTTCATCCACTGTGATTCATTGGATTCTGCACTGTCCGTACAGCTCCTGTAAACACTGTTCACGTAGAGCACCAAAGGTTCAATCCTCTAGCAGGCAGCTTCAGTTGGGTTCCCGAAGCTTGAAATCTGAACTGCGCGGCCAGGGTTCAGTTTTGAAACAAAGATCTCTCTGAAATGTCTCCTGCAACCCCCCCCCCCCCCCCCCCCCCCCCCCCCCCCCCCCCCCCCCCTTTCAAGCCATACAGAGGGAAAGTATTTTGTGGTGTGACAAATGATTCCTGCAGCAGATATTTCTGTGGGGTTTGTGCTCTAATTAGTTGCTCATTTGTTGCTGTCATGAAGCCGCGACTGTTTATATTTGTGTCAATTACAGTTGCAGCTGCAGAGTGTGTGTGTGTGTGTGTGTGTGTGTGTGTGTGTGTGTGTGTGTGTGTGTGTGTGTGTGTATCTCCATGAGTCACTTTGCAGATGACATTACAACAATGTGACGACAGTACGCTGTAATTCTAGAGTTAATTGTGTCATATTAGGAGATGGTGTGTGTCACCTGGACTGTTGAAGACTTTTAAAATAATGATGTGGCATAAGCAACAGTCGCTGACAGCAGACATTCTTACAGCCTTTTACAACTTTGACCATATTCAATTATATTTGCATTTTTGACATAGTTCCACTGATGAACAACATGTGGCACTATTGTGTATTTCCTCCAAATAAGCAAATGAACCTGGCAGGTACTGTTTTATAGCTGGTCTGAACCACAAAGACAATCAGACTTTCAGTAAATATCATTAATACTCTGCTGCAACTCAAGAAAATAGAAAATTAATTCTAATTTTAGGAACACAGCGGCACCTATTGCTCAATTTCCTCATAAAGAAGGAAGTGACGTGAATATCCATGATGGTGATGTTGTATATACTGTATGTAAACTTTAAAACTGTTTATCACAACGCACTGTGTTGCAGTTTCTCCATTTTGGCACATTCTCTTGGTTGCACAGTTTAATTTAACAGTATGTACAACCTGATGAGACTGGATTTGGGGAAAATGTAGTTAATACTGTTGTTTCTGTAAAAAAAATATTATATATATATATATATATATATATATATATATATATCAAAAAACATCAAATGAGGTTACTTGACAAACCATGACAGACAAGCATGAATGCGAAATGGTCTGTATTTATATTCAGCTTTTCTAGTCTTGCCAAACACTTGGGCAATATACATTCAGTCACAGACATGTTCCTTCACATTCTAGCACAGCCTTCAGGTGCAATCTGCAGTTCAGTATCACGTTCGAACACAGAGTGGAGGAGCCAGGGATAGAACCAGAGACGGATTTTATCACCAAATATATCATTCAATACAGATACGAATGGCTCATTCCTTTGAGTCGGATAACTTAGATTCAGGGGTCTCTGCATAAATTAACCCGAGTGACTCATGACATATATTATAATGTGTCATAGAATGAGTCACAATAGCTATAGCTGAGCGAAGGCGTCAAAAGGATCCAATCTATCTCTCAGTATTTTCAAAAGATCATAGTTTACTTCCTTTTTTTCCCTTTTTTTTAAAAATCCAGCCTCAGATCATCCTGTGAGTGGGTGATGATGCTCACTTACAGAGAGTAAAACCAAGGTTTCATAGAAAAATGAATGACTCAATTCTCAACAAAATTCCAGTGGAATAATCAAACCTGCCATGAGCTCAAGGTTGGCATCTCTGACGTGGTACTTTTGTGAAACCACACCGAATATGGATTAGTCCAATTACATTCAAAATTAAAATCTGAGATACGTGACACTAGAAGGGATAATAGCCCTCTGACAACTGTTTCATACTTCAAAGATAAGCACAGACTGCAGCAAGTACAAACCGCTTTGTGTTGACTGACACTCTGTGACGCCCACCCACAACGATTAGAGCTTTCAAATGTGTGTGGGTATGGAAACGTTGATGATTTCAGATGGAGGGGAGGTGTTAACTTCATCTATAATCCAGAGATATAATCCACAGAAAATGACCATCCTTTAATCACACCGTGGCTGAGCACTGTAGAAACGAGCCTTGTGGTGATTTGGCTTTAATCCGCTAATGAGGGGTGTAATTATGCAACATCATCAGGTAGAAGATGAACCAGTTTCTAATCCCACCCACTCGAGATTCTTCATTGTGAGAATCTGATTGAACTGATTTTGCCATGGGGGAGGGAGAGGTGGCCATCGTGGGTGATGGAGCCAATTGAAATTTTCCACCCCCTCCCTCCCTTTTCCCAAGAGACCGCGCTCCAACTTCCATTCCCCAGATTCTCACCCTTTAAATGTTATTGCATTTACAAATCCATTAAATATGTCCTAATTCTTATCTTTTAAATCAGTAATTGGAGACGCCAGCACTACACAGTGGCTTCTGCCTCAGCAGCTAGTTGATCTAATTGCATCGTACGTGTGACTTGAGCATAATACCAATTAGCTGTGTTACCTCCTTGAAGAGCAAACTGTGTCCAAATAAACCCATCTTAATTATGCCCGTAGAGAGTAAGAGTTGGAGAACACACAATTAAAGTGGCTAATTAATTCAGTGCTTTATCATAAATTGTTGTCTTCACGCTTCTAGCTTTACGCCGAGAATCATGCGTTGAACAGATGAATACACCCCAGTAACCTCGGTGGGCCGGCGGAAACTGAACCAGTAGAACAGAAAAAGGACTGCATATAAATACAATTTCCGTCCAGGTCAATCAGATCTACTCGGCGACTATGAACCACCAACCTCAAGGGACTTTTTGCTTATTAATCCTCTCAAGCATTTCAAGCTTTCATTTGATTTGAGTTGTATCATGCGAGTGTGTTTCATGTTTGTGTCTGATCCTGCAAAACCACCACCACTTAGTTTGAACAGGCTGTAGAGCGTCTGTTAGGAACTATGGACAGAGGTTCTATTTACCAACAGCAGGTGGCAGTG
Organism: Chascanopsetta lugubris; assembly: GCA_016785325.1. Taxonomy (NCBI): domain Eukaryota; kingdom Metazoa; phylum Chordata; class Actinopteri; order Pleuronectiformes; family Bothidae; genus Chascanopsetta; species Chascanopsetta lugubris. The sequence continues at coordinate 99,148 of JAFBJT010108424.1, forward strand.
TTATGTGAGAACACATACCCTCCTGGTAAGCAGACAGCATCACTTTGCCTCATTCATTTAGGACATACAGCAAAACTGGCACAGTCTCATGTCTATCTGAACTGTGCATCAAAACCCCGTCTAGAGCAAAAGTTCTGAATTAAGGGCCCCACTGGTGTCATGTGAGTCTCTGTGACTGCTCGTCCACACTAACTGTGTCTTCAGCAGTGTGGTTCCAGTTCTGATCATAAAGTCGTTTTCATTTAAGTGCTTAGTAAATTGATGTTTGGGGGATAAAGGGGTAGATTAAATAAGATGAATCTTCTTTCTGCTCCCTTTCATTCAGATTAGTATTTTCTGTAGTATTGTTTTTGTTGTTTTTCCCCAATGAATGGAAAAAAAATGCTCTATATGTCACATTTCCTTTAAAGATTAAATCAGAATTTAAGACTGGGAGATACATGACAAGGGGCTTTTACTTTGAAACAAGCACAGGAAATGGTATTTGTGATTGTGATATGCACTGCATAACTGTGGTTGAAAAGCTTGTGTGGACAAGAGGTAGACTGAGTTCTGTAGAGCTCATGACTCCCTCTAGTGGTGAAAAAGTGGAATGGCAAGTGGCCAGACCAGCATCTTCTCTAGATATATCCATAAAGCAATGCACTGATTATCTTTAGTGTGATGTAATGACTTATTTTTTAACACTTTTTTGTATTTGTTGTATGGATATTTTAAGGTCAAGTACACATTTATATCACTTAAAAACCAAATACGTTTATTATTTATTTGGCCTTGGACTCATTGACAACAGACCCGAGGCTCTGCCATCCACTGAATTACCAACAGATAGCCTTAGGCATCAATGCATGCTGGGGAATTGTGATAAGGTATCAGAGCAGCCACCTCACTAACATAACTTAGAAATCAACTTATCTATACACAGTCAGTGGAATACCAACAGTGCCAGTCAAACAGCATGTGCCTAAACCTGAATGGCTTAATTTGGGAATTGGCTTCTCTGATGACAGCAGGGGCTATTTAAAATAATAATAATAATAAAATTCAAAAAAAACATATTCTCTAGAGGGCTAGAACTTAAATTAGCAACATTTTGTGATGCAATCAATGAACATTGCAAAATTCCCAAAACAACAGAAAGTATTCTGGGTTACATTTCGAAAAATCAACTCATGGACCGTATTTCATGAGGACAGAGGACACATGCAGCCTGGGGGGACGCCAGTTGCCCACGTCTGCTTTAATTTATGTGCATTACATGTGATCGTATATTATCCTAAGCGAGCATCAGCACGATATTATCCAGACATTCTTGAGCAGATAAAAATGGTGTGAGTACATGACTACAAATGGCTGTGAATAGGCTTACATCAGATCAGATACACAATTCACAGCAGGCCAAGGCTCAACCAGAGCAGTACAATGCAGGTTCAAAGTGTCAGTCCCCAGTGCGCCAGCTGTGCTCTTCACACTAGGTTGTAAAAAGAATAGCAGCTCACAGCGAGTCAATGAGTCTCCACAGCTTTGCGAAATAACATCGTGAGGAGCCTTGCATCAGAGATCGGCTGTGTACTCGCTCTGTGATGCATCCTCTTGAATTATTCTATTTCAAGCAACAATATGAGGAGGAACTGCAGATAATCTCAGGCTTCCTCCTCATTCATTTTTATGAGTCGTCTTCTTCCTCCTATTATGTACCATTGGGTTCTGAGAAGAATCTGCAGTGGATTATTCGAGTAATTATTATTTGCTCATGTTGTGATACTGTCTTTCATATTTTCTAAACAGTAACGGAGAAGTCCTGGCCACTATACACTTGAGTCCTGGTAAAACTATACATTTTATAGTGTTCCAGACAATTGGATTCATTCCTGCTGTCTTAATCGCCTTAACACAATGTGACAAAGTGTCATTGCTGATGGATGGAAAGTTAAATCTGATTAGCCAAAGTCACAGGGTTCTTGTGTATCCTCTTCAATGTTTAAGATGAGTGCCATGTGATCATGTAAGTGATCTTAACATAGCATGTTCATCTTCTCTCTGTGTTCAGCTAAACATGTCATTACCCAACTGAGATTGGTAATCTAGATAAAACGGAGGTCTGTAATTACCACAGTCACAACAAAGCGTCGTGATCTCAGATAAGACATTCAATTTCAAAGTTATATGGAGGAGAGAGATTAATAGTCATGTTATACATGTCTACATTGAGTATTTCCCCCGGGAAGGAATATCCCAACCTCACCACCATAGATTATAAATATTGTCATCGCAGCCATAATCCTTTTAATGAATGTGGAAAGCTCGACTGATCCGTCCCTACTGAGCGACCTTGCTGTGCATGGTCGGCATGTCACAGAAATTTCTGCAACCAAGCAGTTTAGCAGAGACAATGGGACCCTTTATTGATATGCTAATATTGTTGTCCATTAGCCATCTTTAATTAGCTGTTGTGCTGCTGGCTAACAGAAGAAGACCAACACCATGACGCTGGGATGCCGCAACCAAACAGTGTGGGACAGAGAGTGAGAGGCAGCGCCATCATGAGGATGTAATAATGAGGAGCCAAGGTGGAGGAGGACCAGCAATTGAGGGAAAGAAGAACAGATGATGATTGGAAGACTCAGAAGACTGAAGAGGGAGAAGAGACAAAAAGTGGGTAATTGCACCTCAGTTTTAAGCAAAAACATGATTCTGTGTTATTCAGTAATCAAGACATCAAATATGTCTCAGTCTCTCTAAGTTAAAAAAAGAAAAAATGCGAATAAGTAAATACATTACATGCATGTATGAAATGTGTGTAATATATGTACACAGACAGACAGACATAGTACATTCTGTATACACTCTTCTTTTAGCTGCTTTAAGCTATCACTATTTCAAGCCATCAGTTATCAATTTTAGAGCCAGCCAGTTTATGAATTTGCAGGTCAAGGCAAACATCCGCAACGGGCTACAAGGAGACCATCTTGCAGCTTGCATGCGGATTTCAATCAATGGGCCAGAAGAAGATTTTTAATATTTGTTCAATAGAAATGTAGACTGCTTTATTTAAAAGGTACACCTTAACAGCATGATTCCATGTAGTATTCACCGCCCCCCAGGCTGTAAACCTGGGGGAAACACTGCAATTTCACCCTATAGAGTCTATTTGACTTCTGAAACACTTGCCATTAAAACATGCCCATACGTAACCAACTCATCTCCCATCGTGATAAGCTGAAGAGAAAAGCTGCAATCTGGTCGGTATCAAGGTTAGGAACCGCAGTTTCAGACACAGTTTTGTATTTCACTGTGATTTATGACCTTTTCTTGCACTTTATTGAGTTATTGATGGCATGTCTGGTCTGATCAAACACTTTGTAAATGTAAATTTGGGTAGAGTCATGACAAAATATGCCAGGTGCTACACACCGGGACTGGAAGTGATCTGGCACTTTGTGCATGCGGCCTCACTATAGCCTCAGGCAGATTGGGGATGGCATGAAACATCAAGCGATGTTTCATGCGTTCCATATCACATCAGATAATGTGCGAGTCATGAGAGACTTGTAGCACAAAGGCTGGGTACAGCAATAACTCTAACCTGCTGTAATTGCACAATAAAGAACAACCTCCTGACATCAGTGCTCCACCACACAAGCCATTTTCAGACATGTCATGCGCAAGATCTCCAGATCATTGGGTTGGGTTACATTTGCATTAAATATGTCTCAATTCAAACCAATGTCTCCAGGACGTAACATATAAATGCCTTACTTGAATTTAATGTGGTAGCATGTTTGCAAACAGCAGCTTCACCTATGAGTTCTGACAGTCTGCATCAATGGTATTAACATTATAGATCATAGTTCAACGTTGGTGCACCACCATGCTTTACCATGTGAAGGCATGAGCACATGGTAAATAGCACTGCAGACACTAAGTTTGATATCTCAATCTGGTTTGATTATGAAACTGTTGCAGGACAATGCTTCTATCCTGGACAGGTCACTACTGTATTGCAGCACTAAAATACAAAGACATACAATTGATTAATTAATACAACACCCATCTGCACCAAGAGCCAGTCCCCAGAGAAAACCCCCAAATAGTGATTCATAACAATTCAGTAATTACCCAAAACGTTTCTCTAGAGTTTGATGGTGATTTTGCGACTGGCTGGTATTATCCTTCAGTGGCCTTGGGGCAAAAAAAGTTCTCTACTACATAACTCCCATCCCTACCCCTTGTGTTATTGTATGCAGACTGACCAATTACCTTGAGGTGCCAACATATATACACACTACATATAGCAGGTAAACATGACCAGCTTCATTACATTTTGCCCCGGAGCCCATAAACCAACATTTGATCCAATGTAAAATGCATAGCCCGGGTTTGTGAACAGTAATCTGGTTAGAGATGAAAATTTAATTCAGCCTCAGCCCCACTGGACCAGCTGACATGCTTTAAAGAATATTTTAATTGGAATAAAAAGATAGAATCGTGTGTTTTTAGACATGACCCTCACCCCTGCATGATATCATCACTGTTGCAGTGGTTGTGGGAAAATGTACATAGTATGGTTGATGTGGCATATGTTGTAGTAACAGCATCTGCAGTTTAATGACTTTCAGTTAAGTATCCATTCTCTGTGCCTGGAATCAACAACCCAGGCTGTGACATGTGTTCATATTAGATCAATCAATTATATCCTTAATATTATCATTTATTCCAACTTGAGTGAAAATGCACAGATTCAAGCCTGAAACCAGGTTGTACCAGGTACCAGGTTGTAAATACACAGCCCAGAAGTATATTATGAGATCTAACAGGGGGCAGCTTGCCCATTTGAATGCTTTGTTGCGCCATCAATAAACAGTGATGTGTTGTTGTTGTGAACTGGGGACACTAGCAAGCAGTAAAAGCTTCCAGAGCGGACATCCACGATACAAAAGCAACTGAAGTATTTGTGAATGCATGTTTTGTTGAATTGCAGGTTCTTCAATGCAGATGGTAAAGTAACAATCAATGAGAACAGCCTCACCACTTAGCTGTCTCTCAACTGAGATGATGGGAGAGGAACCACTTTTTTACAAAAGTTCCTATTTCAAAGTATATATATGTTTGTGTGTTCACATGTGGTATTAGAATGTATCCTGTTTCCTGTGCCCACTACTGAGGATGTCATCTAAAATTCAGCCGGTCTGAGTGCAATGACGTATGTATTGGCATTGGAAGTGGATGGGTGGGTGAGTGAGTGAGTGAGTGAGTGATCAAGAGACTGCTTAATAGAGTGGGTGACCATGTTTAAGTGAGTCGGTCAGTCAGTCAGTGAGTGAGTGAGTGAGTGAGGGTGTGACTGATCTATAGAGTGGGTGACTAAGTGACTAAGTGAATGAGTGCTACTAGTGAGCGAATGTGCAACCGAGTAACTGGCTGAGTGAGAGGGTGACTGAATTTTAGCGTGTGAGTAACCGAATGAATGGATGAAATATTGCGCAATAAAGAAGCATTACACGCAAATAATCCCATGTTGTTCAGTAGTGATACTGAGGCATTAATCACAAACAAATCACTGCAACCTTGAGCATGTCTTCAGACTGAAAGGGCCTTCACATGTGACCAAAGACATGTGTTCACAGAGTGAACACAGTGTAGCCACATCTATCCCAGACCATTTATTACTCTCCCAGACTGTTTGTTTTCACTCATACTTTTCCAGCTTCACTTAGCTGTTCTCCCACCTCCATTTCTTTTTCTACTTTGGCCTTTTGCCTTCTCCATTGCCCTTTTTTCCTTCTAATGCTCCTGCCAACCGGCTCCATGACTTCCCTTCCCATTCATCCACACCTGCAATGCTCTGCCCAGCCTCAATAAAAGGTAAACTGCTTCAAACTTTCCTAAAAATCAGATGTCTTGGAGTCCTTACTATTCTGTACTACATTCCTCCTTAAAGGCACAGTGTGTTAAATTGGTGATATCTTGTGGTGCAGTTGCTTGTTGTATCCATCACCTCACCCTCACCCCTCTGTGCATGAGGGAGCACCTATGGTCAGTTGCCATTAAAACATCACATCAGATAATGTGAGACACACAAATATGGTGTCCCCCATAGAGAGGCCCCACTCCTCATGTAAATATATATTAATAGGCTCATTTAAGGGTAATGGAAAAAAAATCAACATTTAGGTGACGATAAATTCCTGAAAATAGTATGTACTTGTTTTGTAATATTTTTCGAAGTGACAAAAATGACAAAAAATCGTGCACACTGCACCTTTACAAGTTGCTCATTATTTCAGGCAGACTACATAAATGCTATACACACTTTGGTTACATTAATACTTTTCTTTGCACAGTTGAAATGAATTAATAATTAATAATGCCAGGGCCACATTTGAACACCACTTAGGAGTTTAAGAAATGGTATCACCACTTCAAATTCAGTGACATCGAAAACAAAATTTCAGTTTTAAACTGATTCACTATGTTGGCACAAATCCCTTGACTTGTATGGTGTAAGTGCTTTATTAATTATATTATTAACATTGTGTTCAGACTAGACCACATTGGCCACAAATAACCTGGAGGATCAGCTATTGCTGTTGTTGCATTCAGACAGCAGACGACAAGCCATATCCCCAAGAATCTCATGGATTCATGCTGTTATTGTTAATAGGAATTACAATAGGAAATAATATTAATAATTATTTTAAAAAATAATAACAACAACATGTATGACTAAACCAGGTTTATTCCTCCCCCGTCCTCCACTTCCTACCACAAATGCTCCAGATATTCAAAATTGATGCTTCTCCAAAAGAAGGAATTTGGGTCAAGCCTACTATTTCTATTTTCTGTTTATGGCGGGGCCAATTCTCAGTCAGTCAATAATCGTCAATGTACAGAAAACCAACAGAAAAGTTGGTAACTTTGTTGAGGAGTTGGGAGTTGAACAAAACACAACACCAGAAGTTCTTCATCAACCGACTCAACAAGGCTTCCGCTCGTCGCTCCATTACGCCCCTAAAATATTAAAGCCGATCCACCGTCAAAACAACGTCAAAATTTACTACTGTTATTGTTTGGGGACGCATGTTTTTTTAATGAACAGTCGCTGTCAACGTCAGAGACAAACACTTTGTGCTTCCTGTGACAGCTTCCCAGTAAAAGGCACAAGCTGAACGTTTTTAAATGTGGACAAGCAAAGTGTTGGGTTGTGCGTGAGGCTCATCTGTGCCAGGAGCGTGAACAGGAAACAGTGAAATATACTTACAAACAATAACAGTATGTTTATGTGTGTGAAGTGTGTTGCGTCCCACGGGGAACATCCTGGAACAGTAACATCACCAAAAAGTGCCTGATAGCACAATAAAAGCCACAAGAAGTCAGATGATCAAACAGATTGTTACAGTTTGTAAACCCTGCCAGTCAAACTTATCTTGAGGACGAGACTGTCGTAAACACCCAGCCCAGTCTAGAAACGTCCTAGTTTAACTTTTACCCATTGCAATGCATGAAGCTTAATGCCGTCATGTATACATGTGTATATATATATGAAGAGATCTATTTAACTCTCTGTCACAGCTATAACACAATGGACAATCCCAAATATTGACTGACGGACAGACAGACAGACAGACGGACAGACAGACAGACAGACAGACATGTAAAAGCTGAGAGGAAAAATACCCATTCTAATAATCTGACATGGTACGCAAGTATGTGTGTAAATGCTCAGTGCTCAAGTGGTGTTTCCTATGCATTCCTATGCATTGTATCCCAACTGTCGCGACACGTGTATTATTACATTCTCTTGATTATCTTTTGTTTTCCTTTTATTACTCTTTCCCTATTTTTGTCTTACTTTATTCACTTGCTCTCTTGTCTGCCTGTCTCTGAATACGTGATGTTTTAACAAGTGGATTTTTCAGAGGCGTGGGATCAATACACATTTCTTATGTTATCTTATTTCATCTTAAGCTTCGTCTGACAGCCTCACAGAGAATATATGTTTTCCAAAAATATTTTAAAACCCTGACAGTGAGGTGTAGTTTATTTCCATTTCAAGGTCTATTGTCTCACTTTCTTCCTCTTTCACTTCACTCTGCCAAACCAAGTTATTTCCTGAACTACACTAACAAACCCATATTGTAGTCAACAAAAACATCTACTGTAAGTAGCAGCAGCCATTGAGCTTATGGATGAGTGTGTTTGTGCTAACCGGTGCTAGCAAAGGAAGCAACAGTTGCATCAATCATTAGCATGAGGAAAAGTACTGTTTCTAACACACGCATTCAACATGTCGGCCACATGTTCAATGTAGTATTGTCTCACTTTCTTCCTCTTTCATTTCACTCTCCCAAGCCAAGTTATTTACTTAACTACACCAACAAAGCCATATTTAACAGTTCAAATGCATTAGAAGTCAACAAAAACGAGTATTGTATGTAACAGTAGCCATTGAACTCATGGATGTGTGCGTTTGTGTTTGGGCTAACCAGTGCTAGCAAAGGAAGTAACAGCTAACAACAATTAGCATGAGAAAAAGTACTGTTTCTAACACACACATTCAAAATGTCTGCCACATGTTCAATGTAGTATTGTCTCACTTTATTCCTCTTTCATTTCACTCTCCCAAGCCAAGTTATTTACTTAACTACACCAACAAAGCCATATTTAACAGTTCAAATGCAATAGAAGTCAACAAAAACGAATATTGTATGTAACAGTAGCCATTGAACTCATGGATGTGTGCGTTTGTGTTTGTGCTAACCAGTGCTAGCAAAGGAAGTAACAGCTAACAACAATTAGCATGAGAAAAAGTACTGTTTCTAACACACACATTCAACATGTCCACCACATGCAGATAATACAAACACAACTGTTGACTTAAATACCTGAGCAGGTGAGGTTTCAGACGATGTTCAACGGACAGGTGTCTCCTCCCTATGAGCGGCAGTTTCCCCTTTGACCTCTGCAGACTTGAGTAATCGATCACAGGCATCAGGATTGCCTCAGACAGGTTCAGCCAGCAGATCATGGATTGATTCCTCTGGTACTCATGTAGTCTGCTCCTACGCTTCTAAAATAAATAAATAGACGAAAATATCAATGTAGTATTTACTCACTTTATTCCTCTTTCATTTCAATCTCCCAAGCCAAGTTATTTACTGAACTACACCAACAAAGCCATATTGTACAGTTCAAACGCATTAGAAGTCAACAAAAACGAATATTGTATGTAACAGTGGCTATCAAACTCATGGATGTGTGTGTTTGTGTTTGTGCTAACCAGTGCTAGCAAAGGAAGTAACAGCTAACAACAATTAGGTACTGTTTCTAACACACGCATTCAACATGTCGGCCACATGTTCAATGTAGTATTGTCTCACTTTATTCCTCTTTCATTTCACTCTCCCAAGCCAAGTTATTTACTTAACTACACCAACAAATCCATATTTAACAGTTCAAATGCATTAGAAGTCAACAAAAACGAATATTGT
>JAFBJT010108425.1:6958-24969 GCA_016785325.1 Chascanopsetta lugubris
TTTTCAAAAGAGCAAGTTTCCTATAATATTGTAGTAAAATAATCTTGTTGTTGTTGTATTTCTCTGTTATCATAATAATAATAATAATAATAATAATAATAATAATAATAATAATAATAATAATTATTATTATTATTATTATTATTATTATTATTATTGTTGTTGTTATTGTTGTTGTTATTATTCTTATTCTTATTCTTATTCTTATTCTTATTCTTATTCTTATTCTTATTCTTATTCTTATTCTTATTCTTATTCTTATGGCCCGGAGACACATACACTTTGCTTGATTAGGGGAAAATATGATTTTAGTATTGTAGAAGGAATCTATTAATATGTCTTAAGAATCAGTGTAAGATGTAGGATGCACGTGATAAACATGGACGACAAATTAACAATCTATTCCATAACTTTTATGCTTCTTACTCTTTATTTTCCCATTGACAGGAAATGTTGCTCTGTAAATTATAATCAATATATTGTTTGCTTAACCTCAATCAACATTTTATTTTGCAGATTATATATATACGATTATTTACATGATATATATTGATCAATCATACTGACATATACCATTTTGAACCAGAGACATGAACAATGGGACCCCCTTATCCCTCGTCCACTGTGAGTTAAGTGTGAGTGGACTGCCCTCTAGTGGAGCCGGAGAGTTCCACAGTCTAAAGAAAAGGCTTTTCAACAACTGCACTTTTATGCAAGTTTTATGTTTCTGATCCACAAACACAAATATGTTACAAAAATATCCGCTGGCAGGTGCAAACCAAATTCAGTTACAGACATTGTAGTGTGTGTGTGTAGGTGTGTGTGTGTGTGTGTGTGTGTGTGTGTGTGTGTGTGTGTGTGTGTGTGTGTGTGTGTGTGTGTGTGTGTGTGTGTGTGTGTGTGTGTGTGAAGTATGGTGATGGAGTATGTTGACACAAACAGACTGATGAGCACATGTGGAGGCCTGGTGGCAGGTTCAGTGCAGACTCTGAGAATGTTCATCCTGAACTGAGGGCAACTCAGAGAACGTCACCAGGTTGACTTCAAGAAACCCAGAGTTTCTCTCTGTCAACAGTTGACGTGGCGGAGCATTAACTTCTGTCTGAGTCAAACATTTGTTGAACCTGACGTCGCCCGCAATTCAAAGTTCGTGGGAAGAAGATTCTGAGAGCACGAGTGAATTGATCGTTTCCACGTGAATTATTGATCAAATCGATCAAACGATATCATTTTTTCAACATTCTTATAATCTTATATTATTCATGTCATCGATCTTATTATATCTTATTATAATATATATCGATCTCTTATATGTTGCCTTATTATATTCAACATGTGAGACACATGTTAATGAAAGGCTGTGACCTCAGACTGAACCGGACAAAGGGGCAGATGTGTGTGAGACCTGCGCGCTCATGAAGCCACACAAAATGATCATTGATCATTGATATGATTGATTAAATTAAAGTAAAAACTAAACTCAACATTTAATTAAATATCGTGTAAAATGTGTGCACGGGTTTCCGGTTCCGGTGGACTAAAGTGTGTCCATTTTGTTTTTTCTCCCGTTGCCATGTGGACTCATGGCGTCGGAGCTCTGTTAATGTGGTCTTTTTAAAGTCCCGGTGCTCGAGCCCCGCTCACAGTCAACGCACGTGGAGCTGATTAAAGCAACTCAGAACCGCGGAGGAGGAACCGAGAAGTCTGGGAAACAGAAGTCAGAGTTTCGGGGGAGCGGCCGAGCGCGTGGAATGGGCCCTGGGGGTCTACCTGAGGACGTGGGACCACCTGGAACCCGGAGAACGTGAGGCCTGCAGCACGGAAGTGAGTCTTTACGCTCTTCATTGATTGGAGGTGGAGCCTCAGATGTCGGTGTGTGTTCGCTCCTGTCCGGGCTGGTGGTGTGTGTTCGCTCCTGTCCGGGCTGGTGGTGTTCGGACAGTGGATGTGTAGAAGTGGTTGTTGGACCTTCGTGGCCTCGGTTGAGAGGTGTGAGTGAGGCCTCGCGGGGTTGTGTTGTGTTGGGTTGTGTTGAGTTGTGTTGTGTTGGGTTGTGTTGGGTTGTGTTGGGTTGTGTTGTGTTGGGTTGTGTTGGGTTGTGTTGGGTTGAGTTGTGTTGTGTTGAGTTGTGTTGTGTTGCAGCCAGTCCTGTTCTGGCGTCTGTCTGTTTTGTGTTTGCAGTGTTTTAAAATCGAATTGTACATTTACCCAGACCCTCGGTGCTGTTCTCTAAAGTACCAAACTAAACCCCCTCATTCTAAACTCGGTTTCCTCTGAGCTCAGATTCAAACCGTTTTCACATCGTTCAAACTGTGATCTACACAGTGTGTGTGTGTGTGTGTGTGTGTGTGTGTGTGAATTTGACTACACATCATGATGTGACTGTGTAGTTATTAGTGTTTGTTGAATTCAGAAGACGGACACAGTTTGGCTCAGAAATAGTGTCAAAAAGAATGGAACGTGTGTGTGTGTGTGTGTGTGTGTGTGTGTGTGTGTATTTAGTATATAGTGCTTACCAAGTCTTAATGACCCCTCACTGTACTTCACAGTAGGGAGTCAATTATAGGAGCATCATCCTCATCTCTGTCACTGGCTCAGACATGAACTTACATCTCAGTACGTGGAAGAACTTATTTATCATTCCACACTTCCATATACTCGGATTGTACCATATCACTCGTTTTGTTCTGGTTTGATTAGTGGTCTTTGTTTCATTTGGGTATTTTCTCAATAGATTTCTCCATGAACCTCAGACTTGGTGTTTGCTGCAGTTGCATCTTATCAAGATGAATGTAACACAATTGAAATCCATTTTATTTTATTTTTTTTACAAATAGAAATTCCAAATTTATACATTTGGCAGATAGAATTTTCTCTGGCATTAATGTTGTATCGTTAACTTGTCTGCAGTACTACATCTGACCGTGGGGGGCAGCAGTGTCTCATAAATGCTCTGCTCTCTCTCTCTCTCTCTCTCTCTCTCTCTCTCTCTCTCTCTCTCTCTCTCTCTCTCTCTCTCTCTCTCTCTCTCTCTCTCTCTTGTAAACATACACAGCTCCTTCCTTGGTTCTCAGCCGTGTGACATTTTTATTTATTCATTTTCTGAATTGATTATTCAATCAAATGTATTTATTAATTAATTGTGTCCGTTTGATGGTCCCATTAGAGAAACAGTGAATCACACACTCTAACTGTCTTACCCCTGTCACCGCCAGAGGGAGCCAGACTCTAAGTTATGATGACACCCAATACTAAGTCTGTCTGAGAGAATGTGTCGATATTGATACCTGACAGAATATGACCAATATGAATGTGTCTATATGTTAAAATGATCAGTATTTTAACATAATCATTCAAGTCATTATTATTGACGTTTTCTGGAGACTTTGTGTGATGGTATTAAATCAGACTGTGACTATTGTCTAAGTTTGTTACAATTATTTTCTAGGTTTTTCTTTATGTGATAAATTATTAAAATTCAATTTGATTGCAGAAATATAGAAACATCACCAAATAAACAAAGAAATAAAATGACATTTACTGTAGAATTTATTCAAATATCAGCCGGAAGTATATTTCTGTTGTAGTTTTTAATATCCATGTTATTTTGAGCCGTTCTGACTGTGCCGGAGTCGGCGCTGCTTTGAGATCACACCGAGGAGTGGAGGTGGGCCGGGGGGCGTCAGGCCGGGGGGCGTCGGGCCGTGGGTTTCAGTGGACGGCCCGTAGTGAACCGTGTAAACAGCCCGAGGTGGAGAGAGTTCATGCCCGGGTCCGTGGAGGGAGAAGCCGGCGCAGCACCAGGCCGCTGCACCGGCAGCTAATGACGAAGATCTGCGGAGGATTCGTGCGACGCTGCGCGGGAGTGACGCGGCCTCGCGATGACATGAACCGTTTTACGCACGGCCCCTCTGGCGCAGGCAGATACGAAGGCCCCCCAGGGTCACTTTGTTCAATTCTTCACTTTCACTTATGTTTTACATTTTCATTCACTTTCCTAAACATAAACATTGATATAATTACACGGTGTTGGAAAAGCAGTGCTATAAAACCAAATACAATTTTTGGACACTTAAAAATAATTATTGTGGATATCAGTGTAAAGAAAACTCTAATATGAAAATTAAGGAGTTGATACTTTCTGATAAATTGTAAAAAAAAAAAAAAAATGTATTTTAGAATCCAGTTATGTTGCAGTGAATCAGTTCGCCCACAGGCCTCTAACGTCACAACACCTCAGTAAACACAGTTGTGCCATCTGGCCCCTCAGTGTTACCCGCCAATAAACCGCGCTTTAAAGGAGTTGCGCCATTTGGTTCAATCTTGAAAACGATGTCAGAAGTCTGTCGTGAATAAAATGATTAAAGGTGACAGCTTCAGGAGAGGCTGTCCGGTAAAGCCACTGGATGCGCGTGCGTAAAATGGGCTTTTACGCACAGAGAGAATGTGATGGAACCGCTGCTGATCCAAATGTGTTTACGTGCACTACACGTGTGTTCGGGTTGCGTGGGGACAACCACGGGTCTGATGGAGGTTGCTGGTTTGGAACCGGGACGATCTGACGGTGCTCATGTGAGTTGCACGTCTGAGGTCTCGGACGCAGCGGCGTAAAGAGTCAGCTACGCGTTCTCCAAAGCCACGAGTGTGAACCCCTGCCCCCCCCCTCTCTCTCTCAGTCTCTCACTCTCTCTCTCTCTCTCTCACCCCCCCCCCCCCCCCCCCCCCCCCCCCCCCCAACCTCGCTCATTGGACGAGCCGCGCGCTTCTCGGGGCGGAGCTCCACTGGCACCAAAAAGGAGGAAAGAATTTAACTGCGCAAAAGTCCTGTGTGGTGACGGATGTCCAAAGTCCAGAACTTTTTCGATGTGCTGCCTGTTCCAGTGAGGACACGGGGATGGGGACGCCTTGAACGCAGCACAGCTCCAGTGAAGCCGCCTCCTCTCTCCCGCTGGACCGTCTGAGACTCGCGCGTCCTCGGCCGCCTGAGCAGGAGAAGTGGAGCTCTCCGTCTCGCCTGTTCGTGGGGATCAGCGTGAAGCCATGCAGGCTCGATACTCCGTCTCAAGCCCCAACTCACTGGGGGTCGTGCCGTATATCAGCAGCGACCCCGGCTACTACAGGGCCGCGGCTGGAGGGGGCTACACGGGGATGCCCGCGCCCATGAACATGTACTCCCACGCGGCGCACGACCAGTACCCGGCCAGCATGGCGCGTGCCTACGGACCCTACACCCCCCAGCCGCAGCCCAAGGACATGGTCAAACCCCCGTACAGCTACATCGCGCTCATCACCATGGCGATCCAGAACTCACCTGACAAGAAGGTGACCCTGAACGGGATTTACCAGTTCATCATGGAGCGGTTTCCCTTCTACCGAGACAACAAGCAGGGCTGGCAGAACTCCATCAGGCACAACCTGTCCCTCAACGAGTGCTTCGTCAAAGTGCCCCGCGACGACAAGAAGCCGGGCAAGGGCAGCTACTGGACCCTGGACCCGGACTCCTACAACATGTTCGAGAACGGCAGCTTCCTGCGGAGGAGGCGGCGGTTCAAGAAGAAGGACGCGATGAAGGAGAAGGAGGAGCGGCAGCAGAAGGACGCGGCGCCCCGGCAGCAGCCGCAGCAGGGCCGGGAGCAGGAGCCGCCGGTGCCGGGCTCCCAGCCCGTGAGGATCCAGGACATCAAGACGGAGAACGGCTCCCTGACGCCCCCGCAGGCCGACTCGCCCTCCCTGAGCGCGGTGCCCAAGATCGAGAGCCCGGACAGCAGCAGCAGCATGTCCAGCGGGAGCCCGCACAGCATCCCCTCCGCCCGCTCCATAGGCATGGACGGGCCCGAGCACCACCAGCACCACAGCCAGGCCTCCACGCAGGGCTTCAGCGTGGACAACATCATGACCTCCCTCCGGGGGTCCCCGCAAGGGCCCCCCGAGCTCCCCCCGGGCCTCACGGCCTCCAGCAGGACAGGTATCACCCCGTCTTTGTCCTTAAACTATTCCCCGAGTCAGACCTCGGTCTACAGCTCGCCCTGCAACCAGACCTCCATCTCTACTACCTCCAACGCCACCTACCATTGTAACATGCAGGCCATGAGCCTGTACGCCGGGGACAGGTCGAGCCACCTGGCCCCCAGCACCACGGTGGACGACACGTTGCCCGATTACTCCGTCACGACCACCGCGTCCTCTCTGGGACACGGCAGCCTGAACTCGGGCCAGGACGCGGGCCACCATGCCCACCAGGGGAGGCTGACGTCCTGGTACCTCAACCAGGCCGGGGACCTGGGCCATCTGGGCGCCGCCTACCCGGCGCAGCAGCAGAACTTCCACTCGGTGCGAGAGATGTTCGAATCCCAGAGGATTGGCTTGAATAACTCGCCGGTGAACGGGAATAACAGCTGTCAGATGTCCTTCCCCCCGAGCCAGTCCATCTATCGCACTTCGGGAGCTTTTGTGTATGACTGCAGCAAGTTCTGAGCGCAGCGCGAGGACACCAGCAGGCTGTTTGTTCGAAGCCCCGCAGGGAGCCCTCTCCTGCCCCCCGGACTGAAATCAGACAGAGAACAAAAACAGAACAGACTTGATCTTTGGTTTTTCTAAAGTTTCACTGCAGAAACAAAACGTAAGTCTCTTTTTGCTTTTATCATATGCTAAAGATGTGCCCGTCTCTCTGGACATGTAAATTGCATAATATAGTAATTTATTTTCTAAACTGTAGCCGGATATAATAATGGACCAAACACCTAAACAAAGTGTTTCTAAATTCAACATGCCTTCAAATAATTGATGTTCCGTTATAAAAGTTAAGACAAAGGAACGTGTATATCTCCCTACTATTTCAAAGATTCTTCATTTGTTGAAACGTTTTTTTGAAGGACTTTTTGTTTGTTTGTTTAATAATAAATTTGTCATTTTAATGTGAGTTAAGTTACGACTCGTTTCTTACAGACTTTAATTTTTAAGCTTTTAAAGTGATATTTTCTGATTTAGTGAGGAAGGTAAATACGAGGCCTTTAATCTCTATCTGACCCCTTGAGGTTTAATTCATCTTAATGCGGGGGGGTGGGGGGGGGGGCATGTAGGGCTGTGTGTATAAAATCAATTGTTATTCTGTAACTTAATTTAACCTTTTTATTGTTTCTACTTATAATTATTGCTCAGATTTTTTTTGTTCAGATTTGATGCATACAAACCATTTAGACCCTATTTAACTTTATTGTTTACACTTGACGTTGAATTTATATCTGTAGATCCACGTCAGGCAGGTCAATAATCTAGTGATCGATGGTTGGGCAGCAGGTTGATCTCGGGGCCTGTAGATCTGCTGCGTGGGAGCGATGTTGCCCTGTGTTTATGGCCCACACCGTCGCCCTCATTGCGCACATGCCGCACATGGCGCAGTTGTCACTTCACTTGACGTCTGAATCCTCACGACGTGCGGCGGTGACGCCAGGTTTCTTCGTGGCCGCCCGTTCGTCCACCGTGCCACAGTTTGAAGCGAGTGGGTATGAAGTTGACTTTGTATTTATTTGAGTGTCACGCTGAGGGTTTGTTGTGATCCCACTTGGCGGCGGTTTGAAAAGGCGTCGACAGTTGGTTCATGTCAACGTGAAATCTGCCTCGTTGAATCGCTTGAAACGACAAATCATACATTTAGTCTGAATTACCAAACGACACATTCATCACGCATTATTTAATATATTTACTCGTATAGATGTGTCAAATTATTTTTATTTTATTTTATTCACGAATAGCTGACATTTTTTTCCTAAATGCCAAATAATCTCATAAATGAAATATACAATATATTTAGTTGTTTGCAGTGTATATCCAAAACAGTCAGTTCATTCACAGATTCTAAAAATGCTGCAATTGCAATACATTTTACAATAATATTAATAATAATAACACTAACAATAATAATAATAATTATTAATTATAATAATGTTATTTGGAACTGTTACATTGCTGTTATTGCACAACTACATAGACAGTGTTTGCAACCAGGAAGTGATTAGGTCAATTCTTTAAAAATGTATATTTTTACAATCGTAACTTTACCTGCAAATGAATAGTAATGATGCCAACAACAATTTGAACGTTTTAATCCCATAATCTAAAAAAAACATTACACAATACGTTAAGGACCATTATGAATATTTGTGTTATTATTTTCCTCCCTCACAGAAACGGATGATAACAAACCTATTGTAGTCAAACCACTTGTTATATTACAGCTTGGTAACTTGTGATTATTAAACCGTGTTTTAATGAGTATAAGATGAATTATTTTGTGGGTTATTCCCCGTCATGATTTCGTCAGGCCTCCACAACAACATGACGACTGTAATTAGTGAAAGCATGAGTTAATTTTTGATTTGAGTGAGGCATCGTGTCCGTGTCGCTGCGCACAGGTTTGCGCACTGTGCGCAGTCACACTGCGGCTCATCCAGAGCGTCAAAAACAAAACGGCTTCAACAAACAAACGTCGTGTTAGTCCAAAGATTGATGGCATCCTCGGGTCAGGAAGGAATCAAATTCAACCAGGGCGCAGGACTCGTTTTTCATGAGACGGAAAAGGCAGAGAGGGAGAGATGGAGGTCAGGGCGCGGGGGTCGGCCGGACTCAGCAGACAGCGGGAGAAAGGTGGAGACATCTCAATGCAAAAGTAACTCAAATCGAGATGTAACTGTAAAGCGCGCAGGGTCACACGCTTTTGTCACGTTCATTGAAGTAATGGCTGAACGCTGTCTCTGCACTGGGACCGTAGCTCTTTGTGGTGCCCGGGGCCCTTCACCCGTCCCGAGGGGCCCCGCGAAATGAAAAACAACTACAAATTCAATTTCACTTTCATTTCCCTTCTCTGGATAAGGATCTATTGTTTTACAGCTATGCCCCCACCCCAAGATGATGGTGATTTCAAAAACAACAACAACAACAATAATAATTAAAATCTCGACCCCCAACATGCAGGGGACATCTTTGGGGCCCCTGCAGATTTGTGTTCTCTGAAATGTTCCGCTCCTTTCCTGCACATGCACAGCGTCCCTGTGCGCGGTGGGTCACAGAGCAAAGACAAGAAATACATTTAATATTCAACCAATCAAAACCAAGACAGATCAGATTTGATTTGAAATAATGGAATAATTAAATCCAACAAAATCAGGTTATTACATCCGAGATTGCTTTGCTAGAAATTAGAAACATTTCAAGTAAGACTTTTATTTTTCATTTTTGTTGTAATCTTGTAAAAAAAAATGCAATTTAAACCAACTGATATTTATTTAGTTTTGATATTTGTTCACATGTTTGAATTATATTTTATATCAAATGCAGCTGATTGTTGTGGAGGTTAACAGAAATGAAGAAATGCAATTTGTAAATCTTTTATAAACGTCTCATTTACAATGACAATTCATTGCGAAACAATCCCAATTGAACCAACAATTAATTTAATGAGCTGTTGTTAAAGCTACGTTTCTTTGTCAGAGGTTAAAATTCACATCACGACCTGTTGGACAGAGATTTCACCCTGACTGAATCTAAATGACAGGCAGCGAATGACTGATTCGCACTGGGACTCGTTTATCCAATATAAATGTTCTCAACTATTTCAAAAGATCCATATTTAGATTTTCGAATCAGTGCAGATTGAAGTTGACGTGATGAGATATCACCGTGGTGCGTTCACGGTCGCTGGGGATATTTGATTACCACCGTGTCCACAGGCATTAACACTCATAACTTGTAGGTTCATTCATCCGTTCATCCATCGTCACTGTGCGTAAAATGGCTCTGTGCGTAAAATGCAACGCGACTGCGCCAAAAGTCTTCCCAGCAGAAATCCCCTGTCTCATGCTCCCCGTGTAACTCATCCTTTAGAATAAGAGGCGGGGGTGGGGGGGTCTGAGGTCCCCCTGCAGACGGTGTGTGTGTTGCACCTGTATGTCAGAGTGACCGGCGCAGCTCACGGTGGAAAATACATGTTTTGTGCCGTGTGTTTTAGTGCACGAGGACCCGAGCTCCGTGCGCCATCTGCTTCTAATTAAAGACGCACATTGTGTGCGCGCTGCGGCCAAACGAGCCAGAGGCTGGAGGTCCAGCAGTAGTCCCTCAGAGGGGAACAACAACCAGCGCGTGCGGCCTCTCATGTCTCATTGTTCAAGACAAATGGTCAGATGGATGATGTCTGTGCGTAAAAGACGCAAACAAGGACTCCTGGATGAAACGGCATCCAGAGTGAACTCATCCAAGCTCCGGGGCGGTGGTGGCGGAGGCGGAGGGGGATAATGGGGTACTGTGAATTCAGACCCGGGGGGTGGTGGTGGGGAAACGGCCGACCTCTGAATAACCCGGCAGCCTTGGCGAGTCCACCTCCACACAGCGAACAGAGTTTCCTTCAAGTCCCACAGACCTGCCTCTCTGCAGCTCCGCGCCTGCGGTTTCTAATTATAGCACCTTTTTACGCACACAGCACTTGAATGTCCCAATTATATTCACCAGCTATGACACACAGTCATTTACTGTCAAGTAGTTTAATTTTATGATTTTATTTTGAAGGTCTCGCACCGTCCACTTTATGAGCTGCTTTTCAGCCCGAATATATAAAAGTGAACTCATGGCACAGGTGTGGCTGATACACCTTCATTCTTTTGTTTAAATGTTGGTTCATTTCATTACAATGATGTTTTTTAAAGCATGTCCACATGGCACAGTTTGTTTTAAACAGGACTTTTACGTAAAAGACCAAAGGGCAACTCTTTAATTTTTAGAGTTAATACCATAATTACTTTATACAGTTTTTGGCTGATTGTGAAAAAGACAAAATATAAATATGAGGAGGACAAAGGCGTAAAAAATAAATAAATAAAAGAGTCAGTTAGACTCTGTATGGGGTGCGTCTAATAGTCATTCTGTAAGAAGATAAGTGTTGATGCCATAACAACATGTAACAATAACAACTATATATTTGAAATAACAGCCTCTGTTATTGATTTTCTGCTGAGTGATGAATTTTCAGAATAAATGGCTCATTAGACATTTTCCTCTTTGCTTTCATTAAAAAAATACAAAATAAACAGCCTTTGTGTAGAGCTAGAAAACAGACGCATAATTAAACAATAGAAAATGGAAAATCCCAGAAGTGAAGAGTCGTTGCTGTCGGGAAACATTTTCACGGCGTGAGTCAATTCATCTCTGAAGAATGTCATTTGTTTCATGTCCTGCTACAAAGGCACATACATGTGCATGTGTACACGCATGCCGGCATCATCACTTTACACCACACTCTGTCCTGATCCTGACCCCCCCCCCCCCCCCCCCCGGGGGGCCCCCCCCCCGCACACGGGGAGGAGAAAAGAGAGTGACACACGATCCAGACGGGGAGACAGTGATGAATTGTGTTGTTGGAGTACATGTCTCCTGTATCTGGCCGTTAGAATAGAGGTGGAAAAGTGGCTGCTCACAAGGGGGCGGAGCCGTGAGGAAAACAAACTTGAAATTTGATTTATCTGGGTGTGTGTGTGTGTGTGTGTGTGTGTGTGTGTGTGTGTGTGTGCATCTTGGTATCTAATCTTCAGGGGACCCATTAGAGCAGGGGTGTCAAACTCATTTTTGCAGACGGCCTCATCAGCATCATGGTCGCTCTCAAGGGGTCGGTTTGAATTGTGGAACTAAATGTGATGACTGCTTAACATGTTGTAAACGAACTGTCTTCATACTTCATTATCATTTCGTCAGGGCCTAAATATTGGACATGCATTAAAAACCTGTGAAAATGTAAACACACTGATTATATCGCTGCTCATAAAACGCGGCATTCATTCACTGAAGTCCATGTGTGTTTTAGACTTTAATTTGAAGACAGTCGATGCCTTTGAGCGCTCGCAGGCCACATACAACACGTTTGCGGGCTACCTTTGGCCCGTGGGCCACAGGTTTGACACATCTGCATTCGGGTCTCCACTGCGCGGCTTGGAGAGATGAAGAAATCACATGTTAGCGGTCGTCTTTTCAACACAGACCGTCTGTAGCTCACTTCCTGTTTAACGGCCTCGTCACGTCTCTGATGGCGGCCCCCCGAGAATGTGCGTCATCAAAAATGCCGAATGCTGCCCCCTGCTCCCTGGGACTCCACTCATCCCACGTCCTGTAGCCGATTGATTAAAAACAGATTCTCACAGATGGAAACATCTGATCAGATATTTGCTGTGGCAATCACAGCAGCAGCAGCAGCAGCAGCAGCAGCAGCAGCAGCAGCAGGTCAGCGTTTTGTGACATTATCTGGAGACGTGACGACAAATTCAGAGCTACTACAGAAAATCAGTGTCAACAGTCGTCAGTCCGATTCAGGATGTGATTCTTTCTCTTTCCTGCCTTTTATCAGCCGGACAGATTTGATAAGTGATGTTTTCTTTGAAAATTCATTCATGTGATGACACTTTGCCTCCTGATTCATCTGAAAGTTGAACAAACACGAACGTGTCCTGATCTTAAAAAATCAGCAGTTACTCATCACTTCAGCCGCCAGTCAAATATAGACTGATTGACTTTGACATAACACTGTTAGTGGAAGAGTGTGTGTGTGTGTGTGTGTGTGTGTGTGTGTGTGTGTGTGTGTGTGTGTGTGTGTGTTTGTACACACACACACACACACACACACACACACACACACACACACACACACACACACACACACTCATACCACCGCAGCAAAGTAAAACAAACGTTAAGTCACCACAATGATTTAAAAATAGAACTGCTGCATGCTTGATAGCAAGATATTAAAAAACAAAAATATCCATTAATTAAAAAAAAGTTTTAGATACAGAAAATCAGTGTCAACAGTCGTCCGTCCGATTCAGGATGTGATTCTTTCTCTTTCCTGCCTTTTATCAGCCGGACAGATTTGATAAGTGATGTTTAGCTGCGCGTGTGCGAAGCTTTGAAAATTCATTCATGTGATGACACTTTGCCTCCTGATTCATCTGAACGCTGAACAAACACGAACGTGTCCTGATCTTAAAAAATCTGCAGTTACTCATCACTTCAGCCGCCAGTCAAATATAGACTGATTGACTTTGACATAACACTGTTAGTGGAAGAGTGTGTGTGTGTGTGTGTGTGTGTGTGTGTGTAGACACAGTCTGCTCCACGTTTCACCAACGTGATCCGCCCCTCGCTCAACACACACACACACACACACACACACACTCATACCACCGCAGCAAAGTAAAACAAACTTTAAGTCACCACAATGATTTAAAAATAGAACTGCTGCATGCTTGATAGCAAGATATTAAAAAACAAAAATATCCATTAATTAAAAAAAAGTTTTAGATGTTTGCAGAATCAAAACACAGATAAAAGCAGCTCCTAAAAAGCTTTTACTTTACTGTGACAGCTCTCAGTCGTCATTTTAGCTCAGAATTTGTTTAGTATGTCCGTGTCCGTGTCTCTGGACTATTGTAAAAACATGGCGGCCCCCGTAGTTTGGACCCACTCCTGGTGTAAATATACATGGGCTCATTTTAGGGTAATGGAAAGAAGTCAATCATTTATGTGATTTTAAATTCATCAAATGTCAGTATCTCATTGTTTTGTAATAATTCTAGATGCGACAAAAATGACTGGAATCTTACACACTGCACCTTTAAAGTCATGGAATAAAAGAAAAATGCTAAAAATGTTAGAAACATACTCTTGCAAACACATGTAATTTAATACACACATATGTGCAAACAAACAAAACAGTGCAGTGAATCCAAAGTGTCTGTAATGCCTGAGCTGCTGTGGCTGCACAAGCTGACCTTTGACCTCTGAGAGGAAAACCCTTCCTCCCTCAGTGGCCTTTTGTTGACTCTGCTGCTCGTCCACTCGCTGCCGCTCAGCTGTCCACTCTCTATTGTCCTGCTTTGTAACGAGAAGTGGGAAACAGGAATGTGAGAGTGTGGAGTGCACAGGAAGATTAGATTTATAGATACTAAAGAATTTTTTTATTCTGTGTTATAAGTTCAAACAACCTTTATTATCCCACACAATGTGGAAATAACATTCCTCTGTTTGATTTCTGCTCCGTGCGCATTCAGTCTGAGACACACATCAAACATATGTACACAGCACAGGGGAGATGTCGGCGCGAGGGGGGCTGCCAAATGCAGGCGCCCTGAGCAGTAGGGGGTTCGGTTCCTGGCTCGAGGGCTCCTCGGCAGCGCTCAGGAGGAGCTGGCGCCTCTCCAGCGACCAGTCCTCACTCTACACTTGGTCTGTGCAGGAACTGAATGGTTCCAAGCCCAGGTCCCTACTGACGGACCTCTACTGCACCCAAACACTATTATTATTATTATTATTTTAATATAAATTAAATTATTTGAAACTATGAAACTGAAAAAAAACAAAGTAAACTTATTTCACCTTACGCCTAGAAGCGTGTCTGACTGAATATCCGCAGCCCTTTGTTTGTGTGTGTGTGTGTGTGTGTGTGTGTGTGTGCGCGCGCGCAGGTGTGAGGTCCTCTCCCGTCTGGGCGAGAGGCATCCAGATGGTATTTGTGTGTGATGGCCAGCAGCAGCAGCAGCAGCAGCAGCAGCAGCAGCAGCAGCAGCAGCAGCAGCAGCGGTACAGCGGTGGTTCCTTTCACAGATCAGCACTCGCGCTATCTGAGTTCCATCTCCAGCTCTGGGGCTCATGTAAACATCCCCGTCCTCAGGCCTCTGATGTTTCTGCCGTTGTGTTTACACGGAGCACTCAGGCAAACACATGAACCTGAGGGACAAAGAGCGCGGAGGAACAATGGGCCGAGCGCTCAGCGTGTTTCAATGAGCTTCAATTAGACTTGTACTTAATGGAGAGCAGAGATTTGACTGATACAGGTTTTATACTTTTATTTTTCTTCTGCAGATTTAAAGGTCCAGTGTGTGTGTGTTTTTGCCAAGTTTTCAAAAGGGAGAGTTTTTCCACCAAAAAACAGAAGTGAACAACTGAATCTTTCATGGGATGTGACCCAAAAGGGGTTCGCATACCTGTTTTCATTGGGTCGCAGACCTTGGACTGGCAAAAAATTGTGGCAGTCATGTGCTGTGAGTTCTTAGTGCATCGCTATTCAGGAACCTGTCTCCGGTTCAAACCGCTCCATCTTCTCAGGAAATAACTTAGAGAAGTTGAAAAGTTGGGTTTGTGTTGCGGCTCCTCAATAAGGGATCACGGTGGGTCCCGAACCAATGAGAACCACTGCTTTGATCCTTTGTGGGTTAAAATACACAGTATGCATTCAGTTTATTCTGGTTTGAGTTGTAACACACTTCTGCACTTCCATCATTCTTGAAGTTCTTAAAGGTGCAGTGAGGAAGATTTGGTGACATCTAGAGGGGAAGTTGTATCCATGACCTCGTCACGCGGGACGATGGTAACTTCAGTCCTTATTAAAACTCAAACGTTGTCCACTCTGAGCTAGCATAAAAACATGGCGGCCCCCGTAGAAAGGACACGCCCCTCATGTAAATATACATTAATGGGCTCATTTAAGGCTGATGGGAAAAACACGCTCAATTATAAATTCATGTAATGTCACTGTCATAGTTTTATAATATTTTTAGAGGTGACAAAAATGGCCGAAATCGTACGCACTGCACCTTTTACGCCATCTGCCAAAAAATGGTTCTTGTGCTTAAATTCACTTTTAAAAGTCTGGAGGAAAGTCACGGAACAATCATTTCTCATCAAAACTCGAACCCTGAGTAACATTTACTTCAACTTCCCAACATCAAAGTGCACATGAAGCCCCCCCCCCGCCCCCACCCTCCAGTTTAAACAGCCTGTTTTTCAAATGTAGAACGGAGGAAAAATCCCCCTGCACATCAAAGGGGCAGACAGAGAAAGTAATTTAGCCTTATCTTAATTGAGCTGCAATTTTAATAATGATCTTACACATTGGGACCGAGGAGGAGAGAATTAGCTGCAGGCTGCAGAGCGAGAGGCTGCTCCGCTCTGGTGTAATCTCAGCTCCAGACATGTCATTGGCCGGTGATTTATGATGACCTAATGTTTTGTTTACTTCATGCTCATAACAGGCGGGCGGATTGCGCAGGGCACGGCGCACGGGGAACATGAAAGCGCTGGCAGGGCTGCAGCGGCCCCCCGTTCACTGGCTCTGTGCCTCCTTCCACTCGAACGCGCCGGCTCCTGCGAATGGAGGAGGGCTGAGGCTGCGCGGCCACGCCCACCTTTACAAAAGGCCTCGGCGCCGCTTTTCATTGGCCGTCACGAGGCGGCCGTCGATCTTCGAGCGCGTTTGATTTATCCTCTGGAAAAAAACAGGCTGACCGTTCTGTTCATGCACAATCTCAATCATTGCGGTGAGAGGACAAACAGGAGGCGTCTGACGACGGGCCGACGGGCCGAGGGTCCCGAGAGCCGCTCGGCTCCGAGACCTCTCAGCCTCGGCTTCCGTCTCGGTGGCGTGTGCGGAATATGGAGGCTAAGACAAGTAAACGCAACTCTGCGCGTGGCAGTTCAAAGTAGGGGGGATGATTGTGGAGAGGCAGCGAGAGCTTGTTGCAACTGCAAAGTAATGGGACCAATAAGTCCCTCCCCCTCCACGTGACCCGACAGACATTCTGAGGACGGCGCACACTCCCTCATGGAGGCATCGACGCAGAAGTCCAGCCTCTGCGATAGTGGGCATCGCCAGGGTTTCTCTGCCGCCATGTCAAGGTCAAGGTCAACCCTCCCACCTCCTGTGTCTTCACCTGGTGCCTTCGCGAACATCCTCGATCAGGGCGTCACATTCATTCTCACTTAGGGCCACATCAGCTTTCTGATTCCTCTCAAGGGGCCACATCACGTAACACGCTGTGAAGTAACGTCCTCTTACTTAATTGTAATTTATTCAAGTTACAAATGCATACATGCATTTAAATACATGTGAAAATGTGAACACGCAGAAAACACACTGAACATATTGCTACACACAAAAAGTTGCATGTGTAACTCACTAGAGTTCATGGGCGATGTATACTTTAAACTTTTACTTTTAGACAATCGTATGCCTCTAACCCTTTTACTACAACCCTTTTGTTTAACAGTTTAAATTGAAGCACTAAATGGAACCTGATTTTTAGAGATTTATTGGGAAAAACACAATGAAATTGAACATAAATAACCGATTTTGCATGTTAAAGTTGAAACTTATAAAGTATAAAACTATTTACAAAAACATTTGTGACTCTTTGTCACTAAATGTGCAAATACAGGCCATAAAGTGGAATCAATGGACAGGCGATTTTTTTCATCTCACATTGATTTCCTCCCCTTTGTGACCTGTGGTGAACATCTCCTCACCTCCTGCATCATCTCCTCACCACCTCCATCATCTCCTCACCTCCATCATCTCCTCACCTCCATCATCTCCTCACCACCTCCATCATCTCCTCACCACCTCCATCATCTCCTCACCACCTCCATCATCTCCTCACCACCTCCATCATCTCCTCACCTCCATCATCTCCTCACCTCCATCATCTCCTCACCTCCATCATCTCCTCACCTCCATCATCTCCTCATCTCCATCATCTCCTCACCTCCATCATCTCCTCACCTCCTCCATCTCCTCACCTCCATAAACCAAAACTCAACCAAACTCAGATTGTTACTTGGGGGCCAAACAAACTTTGTTATATCAAGAGCTGTTGTTATCATTCAATGAAATGACTGAACATGTCTTCATTATTTATATTATCTTTATTTCAGCAACAAGTACTTCAAACACCATCTTATCAGGAAACTCAAATGGATGTGAAAACATGACTTAACCTTGTGTGTCAAGGAAATAATTAAAGTAAACATTCTGCACAAGAAAAGAAAATAATTTAATATTTGAAAATCAAAGAGTTGATACCAGTTCATTTGAATAAATGCAAACAATTCCCTTATGCTCAGAAATACTGAAAAAACACTCAACACAATTAGACTGGGAACGAATAGGGGTGGTTTTCTAAAGTGGGACTTTTCTTTTAAAG
>JAFBJT010108426.1:1932-28154 GCA_016785325.1 Chascanopsetta lugubris
CTGCATGTAATTGTTTTGTAATATTTAGAAGTGACAAAAATGACCAAAATCCTCCCCACTGCACCTTTAAATTTAAATTGGTAATAAATGAGTCGCCATGAAGCCGCATTTGATCAAATCACCAGTATGTATGCATTCAATCATGCTGCTATCTCAGATCCATCCACACACACACACACACACACACACACACACGCACACATGCTCGCACACACACACACACACACACATGGTCAGAACACCTGCTCATTGGCATGCAGGCACACAATCGCATAGTGATGTGAAAGCAATTGGCAGCAGCAGAGTCTGAGGCCAACTCCCAGACTTGGGTTGCTAATGGCTACAGGATCCTGGGGAGCGGCAGGGGAGAGAAGTCGATAATGACAATGTCACTCGCAGCCAACCAGATCTCAAATATGGGACGAGACGCACGCGATTGCTCGACTGAAAATGCCGGTCCGCTCTGCTACATTTATAGTGCACACTGGTGTGCACATGCACACACACACACGCACACACACACACACACATACACACACACGGGCATGCTGACACAGAAGAGCAATTTTCCACCATCCAGGTGGCTGTGTGTTATTATAGCTGTCAAAAAGTGGTTCTGCTCCAGAGGGCTGTTTTAGCCGGGGGTGCAGGGTTTGAATAAAGGACCCCCTCCGCCCCCATACCCCCCATTTTTTTACTCCATGTGTCTGATTATCATGTACGATTTCCCTTCACCTTCATCTAAATTCACTTGTGTTTTCCTTTCCATTCCTCATTTTGGACATTTGATCATATTACTACGCTCCGGTCTTGCAGTGCATTCTGGGTGCTGTAGTGGTGAAATGCTTCATTTCCTTATTCTATCCATCAGCAGTGTCAACAGCATCCAAACTATGCAGGAGGGGGGAGGGGCGGAATTTTATGTTTTTTTTGTATCTAAAGATCTTATCACTCTTTTCATTTTCAGAAGCCACATTCCGAACCACTCCATAAATTAATTTCAAGGGATATTTTATGATCACATCTTTTCAGACTGACCAGAGTGTTTTTTTTTCATTATTTATTTTTTTTTTTTATCTCATGACATGCTGCATGTTTTCTGTGCAACCGCCGACCAATCAGATCACATGGATGCTGCTGTGGATGATGTAAGGTCATGCAAAAGCTACAGGACAGTGACTCTGCTCTGTATTGTTCAAAAACTGTTCACGCAGACATGACAGTTAGATGCCGTCAATGGAAAAAAAGAGATTTGTTTTATTGATTGTGGACATTGTCATCCAAGGTCGAGACGTGGTTGTCACTATTGTTTTATACCTTATTTAGATACGATATTTAGAACGATTTAGATAGATAGATAGATAGATAGACAGATAGATAGATAGATAGATAGAAAGATAGACAGATAGATAGATAGATAGATAGATAGATAGATAGATAGATAGAAAGATAGATAGATAGATAGACAGATCAAATCATGGTGAAAGACAGGAACGTAATACAATGCACGCAAGTAACCAGATAAACAAGACAGAGAAGGAAAAGTGAAGTTGTTCAAGTGTTAAAGTGCAGAACATTTATAATATCGACAGTAACAAGGACATCGAATACGGGTTGTATCAATGTACCTAAGAGGAGAATAGAAAATGTGCGCATGCACTGGTATATGTGGCGCAGCGCACCTGCCAACAGAACCCCTGATTCCCGTCCGCGTGGCCTCACAGTAAAGACGCGGGCCGGCCATTTTCTGTGTGAATGCGGCGAGCGGGGGGATTCTGACCTTATCCCTTCCACATGGTTGCGCGTGGATCAGCAGGACGAGCTCATTGAGGGGGAAAGACGGGGGAGGGGGGAGGGGGGGGAGGGGGGAGGGACTATTGGGAGACAGGTGTGAGGGCAGATGAACACACAATACATTCTACTGTGACGCGGCGGCGAAACGGACGACTCGGCGCCAGCAGGAGCCCGACGCATCCGGTCCTCAATCCTCGGGCTCCACGGCCGAGCGGTAAAAACGAGACATCGAGCGCCGCCGACGCTCTGCGGTGCCGCGGCGCCGTTCCATCCACCGCTCCGTGTTTCGCTCCCCCGCGGGAGACGGCGACGAGCGAAGTCATCGATTACCGTGCGGCGGAGAGAAACGCTGCTCGTCGTTAGGCGCTTTCTGATTCCTCAGCTTTGCCACGAACGCTGCCACACCTTCCACGCTCGGCACCGCCCTCTCGGTGAAATTGGCAAGGCGGCCCTCCCTTCGCACCCGGCGGCCCTCCCTTCGCACCCGGCGGCTTCAGCGCCGCTTTCTCCTCGTTTGCGAGTCAACTCTGGCCAAGACGCCTCTCTGCCAACCTCCTCTTCCTCCCCTCGCCCATGATCGTACGTCGCACGAGGTCTAGCGAATACATCAGGCTCACCTGCCCCGATACTTCCACCAGTTGGGCCGCGACTCCTTTCGCTTTTGCGGCAGCTATAACGTCTGCAACACCTTACGCGACACCCTCGAACCCGCGGCCGTGACTCCACTCGCTCCCTCGCGACTTAAACTCCCAACAGATTGTAGTTGACCGTTACGCACGTTCGCTTTCCCACACCTCGCGCGCACTCGGTCCGTTCACACGCTTCCGCGCCTCTCACTCCTTGGACCGGTTTACTCGAGCTCTATTTTATGTTTATGTGTCCGTCTGCGATGTGACTCGTGTCTGTTCCTGCTGGCACATGTTTGTCAATGAGAGCTGGTCCTCAAACGTTTTACCTAGTCAAATAAAGTTATCTTAACGGTGCAGTGTGTGAGATTTCTGTCCGTTTTTGCCACTTCTATTGGTCGAACTATTTTACAAAAACAACCACGTACGGACATGGTCATGAACGTACCTGTGTGACGGGTGTGGTGGGACCCCAACGCGCTACAAACAGGCAGACCGAGGTGGAAGGTTTGTGAGCGTTACTGAGGTGGTGCGGCAAATAGACAGGATCAAACAGAGTGCGTGGTCAACTCTGGCTCTCATCATCTCTCCTGTTGCACAAGTTCCCCCTCTATTTTTTTTTTATTAAGTTTGCCTTCATATAAAACCTTAATCTCTTCAGCTCGGTGAATCCATGCATAATTTTCCAGCAGCCTGGATGCGTCATGTCACATCCCTGAGCTCCGCACTGCCATATTGCCTGGTCACAGTGGTAGAGGGCCCATATGTGCGGTATTGCGTATTGACACAGATGTTCCATCCACTCTCTTTTGAATTCTGGCCTGTTTTTATGTTGCTCGTAGAACTATGACTGAAAGACAGTCACATTGTTGGAAATGCAAAAGAAAACTATTGTGGAATGCATTGACTTAAAGGGGCAGTGTGTAAGATTTGGTGACATCAAGGGGTGACATGTCGTATCCATCACTTCGCCCTCATCCTTCCGATCCTGCAGCAGAACCTATGGTCCACTTCAGTTGTCACTAAAACTCAGAAGATGTTGAGTGCGTCCACTCTGGGCCACTGTAAAAAACATGGCGGCCCCCATAGAGAGGACCTGCTCCTCATGTAACTGTACAGTAATGGGCTCATTTAAGGTTAAGGGGAATGTATACATTGAAGTGATTACAAATGAATGAAAAAAAATATATATTTAAAAGGGACAAAAATGACTGAGATCGTACACACTGCGCCTTTATCGGACTTATCGGTGATTTCATTCTACTGGCAGCACTTAAAACATTTGTTCCACAGGCGATGACCATCAAAGTGGCGCCATAACCTAATCCATAAACGCGCGGGTGCTCTCCATGAGTAGTGCACTTACAGGTAGCCGGTGCAGGAGCGGCTCCCCAGTGGCAGATATAGAGGGAGAAATATCACATAGCCACAAATGCTCATGTGGCTTTTATATCACGATAGGAAGTTTACCATCAGGGTCGAGTGTGCGTGTGGTGCGTTTACAGCAGGCTCCTGTTTCAGAATGGAGACGCGGACATTCCGAAACTCGATCCTGGCGTAGGATGTAAACATCTACGACGGTCAGTGCATGTCTTGTTTGGAGATGCTGTGGTTTTATAACCTAATTATGTGAATTAAAGATCATTGTTCGTGTCCTGTGCCAGGTCCAGGCCATAAAACAATAGCATCTATTCGTTTAATAGAATTCCGATCAATAACAATAAAAGGAAAATTGATGTATCGTCACAAGCGAAGGGTAAAGTCGTTCTCCGCCCATAAAGAAGCAAAAAATCGATCCATTAATGCAGCAGTCGGTGGTGGTTGGCTGTTGGGATGTTATGTTTCTCAAACAAAATGTCCATTAAAGGTGCAGTGTGTAAGATTTTGGTCGTTTTGACAAAAATACTCGACTAAAAATGTTACAAGACAATTTCTGTGCTGTACCGTTCTGACATTTTTATCAATTTATAATCACCTAAATGTTCTATCTTTTTTCCATACCCTTAAATGAGCCCGTGATGAGGAGCGGGTCCTCTCTATGGGGGCCGCCATGTTTTTACAGTAGCCCAGAGTGGACCTACTGAACATCTTGTGAGTTTTAATGACAACTGAAGTCTGCCATAGGTTCTCGTGCTCAGAGGGGTGAGCAACTTCACCTCTAGATGTCACCAAATCTTACACACTGCGCCTTTAAACCATGTTTTTAATTAAAAAGACTCATTGCAAAGTAGCAGTTTCATGTTTTTATCGAAATGTTTTATTGTATCTCCCCTCAAATCATTCAGATCACAGGCTCCACATGGACCAATCCCTCTGGAGGAGTCTGTGCAATCAGAGCTAAAATCATTAGCTCAGATTTACCTGAATTAAAGTTGTGTTAGGGATCTGTGCAGTGTGTGTGTGTGTGTGTGTGTGTGTGTGTGTCTCTGTGCACAGAGAGACATTGATACTTATCCTTTATTGAATATTGCCACAGGGGAGGAGTCTGCATTTTCCTGGGTGTTGCAGACAGTGTAGAAATGTGATATCAAATCACATTATAAAACCTGCGTTGCTTGGAATGAGAAATGTAACACACGCTAATGATAATAAAGTTATTCAGAGCAGACAGTCAGACTCACACTCCCTGCGCGCTGTGTGGTAGTCCGAGCTCGACAGAGAGCATTTCTTCCAAATGTTCTGGATGTCGCCAGGATGAAATGTCTGACAGGGTTTGAGCAGGAGAACGTTTCCTCTGCAGAGATGAGTCGGACAGATTGTTCCCATTCTTATCAATTTGCCTTTTTCGCTGCTGTCTGTTCAAAGAAGCAGGGAGCCGCTAAAAAAAAACAAAAAAAACACGATCCCGATCTTCAAGGCCCTGCGCGAGGTCTGGGCGCTAACTTCCCCCGCGCTCTGACTGTCACAGATAAAACTTCACAGCCGCAGCAGCTTAGTGGAATGAGAAGATCGGAGGGAGGGAGAGAGAACGAGAGAGCGAGAGAGAGAGAGAGAGAGAGAGAGAGAGAAAGAGAGGTTGCTTGGTCTAAGACACACAAACTGCCCTTTTAACAGCCCTCTGAAGGATAAAGAGAGGGAGTAATTAACTTTCCCATCAGCCTCCTGCCTGCTCAATAACACTTGCTTTCTGTGCACGCCGCTGTAGAATCCATGGCCTATTTCTCATCCTCGTGCAGTTCCACCTTCACTTCATCCATGTGTTTCTTATTCCCCTTTCACTTCCTCCGTGCTTTGGACTTTGCCCGTGGAGCTCTCGACTGAGCTCCGAATGAAGTTGGTTTTTATATTCCTGCTGTGTCCTCCAGATGTTTGTGTGTGTTTGTGAAGTACACATAGACAGTGCTTACATATTAATAAGCACTTTGGTGGACCGTTGTTGTTTTGTTCGTTCCACCGGAAAGATCCTGGACAAAAGGTCCACCATGACCTACTTCCCTGCTTCGCGTGGAGCTCAGAAACTCTGCCTGTTAGTGTCCGACCATCAGGCGCGTATCAAAACAACGTACGACTGTTCAGTGGGCCCTTCAGGTAATTGCTCCACGGGCTGTTCAATCACATCTGATATGAAAGTTTGAACTTATTTAACTTTATTTGACCTGAAAGAGTTGACGGACTCATGTGCTCCATTCCAGTCCTCTCTCTTGGCAGATACATTTTCCTTAAAGGTGCAGTGTGTAAGATTTGGCGACCTCTAGAGGTGAAGTTGCATGTTGTATCCATCACCTCACCCTCACCCTTCTGAACATGCAGGAGAACCTGTGGTAGATCTCAGTTGTTCTCTCCGGGCTACTGTACAAACATGGCAGCCCCCCTTGCAGAGGACCCTCTCCTCTGGTCAATACACTTTAATGGGCTCATTTTATGGTAGTGGAAGAAAAATAATACATTTTGGTGATTGTACGTGATTAGGACATTTTGGTCAAAGTCATGAAAATGTCAATATGTAATTGTTTTGTAATATTTTTTAGAAGTGACACAAATGACAGAAATCTTACACACTGCACCTTTAAATGATAAATTGATCAAACCTTTCAGTGTCATTATTTCCTTAGTGTAACGTCATCCAATCATCTTGAGTCACATAGAACTCGGGCTCCAACATCCTGTGTCACATCAACTCGTTTTCTATGGACTTGTCTTTAAAGGTGCACTGTGTAAGATTTGTGTCACTTCTAAAAAATATTGCAAAACAATTACATACTGTCTTTTTCATGGCTTTACAATCACCTAAATATATATATATTTTTCCATTTCCCTTAAACGAGCCCATTCATGTATATTTACACCAGGAGCGGGTCCTCTCTACGGGGGCCGCCATGTTTTTACAGAAGCCCCGGAGTGGACCCACTAACCATTCTCTGAGTTTGAATGGCAGCTGAAGTCCACCATGGGTTCTCCCGCACGTTCTCATTCTCTCTCATTCTAATCAGAACGTGTAGGAACAGCGCCCCCCTCCCAGCCCCCTTCATCGGCTCCCTCCAACAGGAAGCTCCCTCTCCGTCTCCCCTTCCTCCCTCTCCCTCTGAGCCAGTCTCTCGCTGCGCTCTCCTCTGAGTGTTGTGTGTTTTCCCTCTGGTGCCCGAGATCATCTCACACCCCATCTGGCCTCCTGCTCGTCCTCTCCCTCTCATCAACGATTCACTTGGCTGCTGGTCGCGTACCCATCACATGTGCATCTCTCTCTCTCTCTCTCTCTCTCTCTCTCTCTATCTCTCTCTCTCTATCACACACTCGCATGCAAACACATAAATACATTAAATAAATTCACACTCGTCCCAACGTGCTGAACATGCGATCCACTCCACATCATTCCACTGCCCTGCAGCCGTGTGCACTTGGTTATATTTTGTGTTGTGGACTTGCTTATCTTGCAGTCTGGCCGTATAAATAGTACACAATTGATGTTGCAGGAGCTGCGGCGGCTCCTCGTCCTGCCTCCGGTCCTCACAGTGAGTCGACCCCAGTGAGTGTGCATCCCTAATGCTCCCCTGGCCTCCGTGAGAGAGACGATTGGTAGAATTAATTGTGGCTGGAGGGCCGAATGGGAATAAGTGAGGGGGGGGGGGGGGGGGGGAGATGGTGGGAGGGGCAGGGGGAGGGGTGTGGGCGGGCGCGGGGGAGGGGGGGGGCCGGGGGGGGGGTGTTGCTTGGTTGTGTGGCTGGTTTTTAGTGTTGCGCTTCCTCCTCGAAAGCCCCGACACTGGAGGATGCTGGGGTCGTCTCTCTATGTTAATATCAGCCCACACTTCAGTCGATCCTTTTCTCTTGTTATTACTCCGCCCCTCCCTCTCCCTTTGTGTCGTTTGTGATTTACACCTGTGCGCTTGCACAGGGGAGATAAGTGAAGCGAGCACAGCCACAATCGTAATGTAACGGCCTCCTCGGCTCCCCAGACGGCAGTGCTTTACCAGAGCAGAGCTCATACCCCACAGCGAGGTGTCATTAGACGGGAGAAACGGAGCGGGGACACGCAATGTGCGTTTGTTTTAGAGGATGTGAGGAGATTGATGCTGTGTGTTTGTGTGTGTGTGTGTGTGTGTGTGTGTGTGTCCTCTCACTCTCTCTGCCAGATGATATCTGAGCTCCTAGCAGAGAGGAAACCAGACACCAGAGGCTTCCTCTCTCCTCTGCTCGGCCGCCTTTTCACCTTCCCGGTCGGTCTGATCTCTGGTTTGAGCAGGGAGCAGGTGATTGGCCACACGTGATCAAAGAATATGGTCATTCTTGATACATACTAAGGAGTGTTGCCTTTGTTAAAGGTACAGTGTGGAGGGTTTGGTGACACCTCACCCTCACCCATCTGAGCAGCAGGAGAACCTATGGGAGACTTCAGTTGTCATTCAAACTCAAAAGATGTTTAGTATGTCCACTCAGGGCCACCGTAAAAAAAACATGACGGCTCCCATCCTGAGGACCCCCTCCTCATGTAAGTAAACATTAATGGGCTCATTTTAGGGTAATGGAAAAAAAACTAAACATTTTGGTGATTATAAATTCAGTGATATGTCAGTCTGTAATTGTTTTGTAATATTTGTAGAAATGACAAAAAAATGACCAAAATCTTACACACCGAACCTTTAATCATTTTTTTTTATTTCTTTTTTTTAATGATGTCGGCGGAGTAAACCTATGAGCTCAAGCTGAATTAGTCGCGAGTGCATGAACCCTGGAGCTGTGAGAGGTGTTAGAGTGGACTTCATGTCGGTTGTTGTCCTCTAAATCCATCTCAGTGAGTCAGAGGGTCTCCGTCAAGGATTTATGCCCCGGTTTTATGGGGTCGCGTCTTGTATGGGAATATAAGAAGTCGGGGGGTGAGGTTTTTGTCAGCGTGTGTGTGTGTGTGTGTGTGTGTGTTTGTGTGCGTGTGTGTGTGTGTGTGTGTTTCGGAGAAGGGTTTTGGGGGTGAGAGCAGTCGGGTTCTGGGGAAGCTGTCTCATCATTTATTTATACAATCTACAGAAGATGTGGTTAGTGGGGGTGGGGTGGGGTGGGGTGGGGTGGGAGGGGGAGGCTGCTGCCTTGCTACAGGCAGCCATGGGAATACTGCAGGTCAAGAGTTGTTTTTCTAGCTGCCAGCGCAATTCTTTGTCTGAGAAGGCGAAGCCAGTGAATGAACACAACACACAAGCATGAAGTAGAAAAGTATGTGTCATTATCCTGAGTAACACCCCTGCATGTTTATATATATATATATACACATATATACACACATATATATATATGTATATATATATATATATAAACACTTTACATATGCTGCTTTCAAAACAGGAGAAAAAGCAATCATGCACTCCCAACAAGTAAAAGTAAAAGATGACAAAATCATCAGAGCTGAACAAACATACCACAGCAGCGTCATTTCACCTATATAAAATATAGGTGATAAACAGGAAGTGGTCATGTGACTGTCGTATCTTTGATACAGGTCTTTTGATACAAGAATCTTTGATACAGGTGACACAACCAATGGAACGTGGTCACGTGACCTACAAATTTGTAATGCGGGTGTGAAGCGGAGCTGTCTGACATTTCAAAGTATTTTATGTCGGGTACTTTAACCAAATCCACATTTGAGCTCTGATCTCAACTTTTTTCCAATTTAAATTAAACTTTGCTTTGCGTACTTAAAACCTCCGGTCAAAATTTTAAAGAGACAGTTAAAGTGCGAGGCAGGATGTAATGGTAAAAGCATACAGTGTAAATACATACTCAAAATACACACACACACACACACACACACACACACACACACACACACACACACACAATGAAACAAATGTCAGGGTGACTATTGCAGGCAGGAGACCTTTAAACATGGCCCGAGGGGTTCCGAGTGGGCACGGGTGTCTGAGAGTGACCCCACTCTAGATCTGAGTGGAAGACTGAAGAGAAGTCGCTCTGAGAGAATTTGCTTACCTCGACACAAAAAAAAAATAAAATACAGAAATTGCATCTGACTGGTAAAACCAATTTTTTTTTTTTGTCTTGAGATAAAGTATTTTTGATTGATTCAGGACCAGTCAGATTTTCCCTTCCCATGACATCCAAGCCTTTGTTTACCTTCCACTCCCTCTGGTGAGCGCTGTTGGACACTAGGCAACAGCCATCTCTGTAACGCTCCACCCAGGCGGGTGATAATGAGAGGCCACGCTGTGTTGCTGACAGGGACGGCGGCACATTCACATGAGCGCCGGCACCTCGGATTCAACGAAACATCCAGACGACCGATTTCTATTCATAATTAGCTTTTATTGCATCTACCCTGTTGAGACAATGGAATCACGAGGGGTCTTTGATGTCGATCTGCACTGGTGATGGATGACGGTGAAGTGCGCACCTGGTGGAATCGGCACCGGCGGGTGGCGCTGGGTTTTAGCTGCCGCAGAGATTCTCTGTGTTGGCGAAGCCTCAGAACAAAACCACTGTGAGAACCTTTGTTCCTCCACATCACACACCTGATGCCTGAGAGTGTGTGAAGAGAGGCAGGTGTGTGTATTGAGCGACAGGAAGACACACACACACACACAAACACGCCTACATTCAGGGGATCAGTAGGAGACAAAGAGGCTGTGGTGCAGAGCCATTTCATAACCTCTCATCCACCTATACCTGCCCTCACATCTACACTTTCATCCAATACAACCACACCCGCGCGCGCGCGCACACACACACACACACACAAAGTTAGTCAGTGTCAAGCTGTAGAGAGGGAGACTGTTTTCTGGTAACAGAACACAGAAATATGATAAAGCAAATATCACGGGTGAAGTACAAAAAAGGGCTGTACTTTGCTTTTCAATGTTTTAGCTCAACAACAACAAAAAACAAGCACAATAAGACGAATAAGTAAAGATATGGACATTTGGCAAAGTTCATATTTTCCTGTTTCTGCTTGGGATGAAATGTCACCGTGTATTTCAAAATAAAATGCCATGTTTTTCCTTATGAAGTGACGTGATGCTGTTGATCTCAGTTTGACAAAATAACCCATTGAATATGAAAAGCAGCAGATCTCTGATGAAAATCTTGGACTTGACGCTGTGAATAGGAAGGTTCAGGCCATCAGGCGGTTTGTTTGTGGACCATAAGTGGAAATAGTTTGTTTTTAAAGGTGCAGTGTGTAAGATTTGGTGACATCTAGAGGAGAAGTTGCATGTTGTATGCATCACCTCCCCCTCACCCCTCTGAACATGCAGGAGAACCTGTGGTCGACTTCCGATGTCGTTAAAACTCAGAAGATGTTTAGTGTGTCCACTCTGGGCTACTGTAAAAACATGGAGGAGAGAGGGAACCCGCTCCCCCTGTAAATGAACATTAATGGGCTCATTTAAGGGTCATGGAAAATAATAACATTACGGTGATGTTAAAACATCCGAATGTAATTGTTTTGTAATATTTCTCCTCCCAGTAAGAAGTGACAAAACCGGCCCAAATCCCGCACACTGCACCTTTAACCATCTCTATTTGAAACCTAATAGTATTTGCATGTGCAGCATATAACATTTGCATGTAGGAAACCTAACGGAGGGAAATCAGTCCGACGTCAGCGTGCCTCTTCATTAGCAGAGAAACCTTTCCCTCTGCCGTTTCGCTGAGCTGTCGGATCGTTAGTCGTTAGATGCCCGTTCATCTGTCCGACCCGTTAGCCAGACGATGGGTCAGCAGTTCGAGCATGTGGTGGTCCGCGCAGACACCCTCTCGTCCGTGTGCAGCGGGCAGCCGGTCAGCCGGAGGGCTGCAGAGGTCCGGGGATTGTCATCCGCCGCGATTGGACGAGAAAGAGTCACGCGACACTCGCAGTCACGTAGCACTACGTGTTACTGTTTGGAACGAGCCGACTCTCGGAAGAGTTAGCGCGTCGTCGTTTGCGCTCGTTATCGTGTTTTCTGTGCAAAGGAAAGTCAGTCCCTTTGTTGGCAAGACGGCGCCAAGGGGTGGCGCTCACGCGCTCTGCAGACACCGACGCGCTACGTCCGTCTGCGGTCAAGAGGAGAAGAGAGGAATACAATGCCTTTATCGTCATTACACGCAATGTACAACGAGATTGAAACAGTCTTGGCTCGCGCCTCGGCCTGTTCCGTCCCTCCTTCATCGACGTTTGACGAATCGCCCTCCCGCCGCCAAGGCAGCTGTCTCATTTATTTTCCTTGTTGGACTTTGTTCGAACACCATTCCACATTTTACAGCGCAGAGCGCCACACCTGCTGCAGACCCGTGTGTGGAACGGAACAAAGGCCCCCCGACAGGCTGCTGCCCGGGGCGTTTTTACCTCCCCATTACAGGCCTGACCGGAGAGCTCCCGGTCTGCAAGCAGGGCTCGGACTTTACAGCAGCGAGTGTTTATGGGCTGATAAACCCAGTCATTCTGACGCCATACAACCATTGTACGGGGGGGAAAATCCATATCTGCTCGGAAGTCATCCTCAGCTGACCTTTCAATCCCGGCGGCACCACAGGGTCTGAATGAGAACGCTGTGTGAAATGTGACGAACGTGTCGCACTATCAAATTGTTTTGCTGTAACGGGTCATTTCGGAGATAACAGAGGAGAAGAGAACAAACGGTATCTCCGAAAAAATCATGTGTCTGACCGATGGTCTCCGTTTGAATTGTTGTTGTTGTATTGAGTGTCGAGCTCAAACCCTGTTTTAGTGGGTTTGTCTGTGTATGCACGTGATTTGTGGGTTGTTTCTAAATCCCTGCGTCCAGTGGCCCAGGGGGCGCTCTTCACAGGCAACTCCAAGGTTGCTGAGTCGTCGTGGCTTCAATTTCTTTTCCCGCTGTCGTTTGGAGACGACTGTGTTCACTGTGGTGTTGAGCGACGCTCCTGCATCAGCTGGGTGCGCCTTCGACCAATCACAAAGCGTTGGGTGAGCGGACCAATCGGAGCAGTCTTAGCTTTTGTGTGCGAGACCGATTCTACGTTCGAGAAAGTCACGCGGGGGATGTTTTCACGTGTCAAATACGTGGTCGCAAGATTCGAACTCTCCTTCGTGAATTCAGACGACGGCAAACTAGATTTTGATGACTTTAAAACATAAATCATTTCATTCAACAGAGCTCGATAACAGCGAATCAAATCATTCTCCTACACATTGATTTCCCTCGCCACATGTTTCAGCCAAATGTAAGTGAATTTCCTCAGTATCAAACTGAGTAACACTTGTGTCTTTTGAATCATTTCTTCTCTTAATCATATATCACCGTTTCATTCAACTGAGTTACAAAGCAAGATGGTTTTATTCCGCTTATCAATTCAACCCAGATTTGATTGATGCATCATCGACAGGAAACTTGACAAACATTTTCCACAGACAAATATCAAATATATGTTCTGTGTCCTGACATGTCCTCTATGTCCTGTCTCATGTGTGGGACACTCACTGGGCCTGTGTGTGTTTCCCTCCTCTCCCGCAGTCACAGATGAAGACACGGTGAAGAGATACTACGCCAAGTTTGAGGAGAAGTTCTTCCAGACCTGTGAGAAGGAGCTCCTGAAAATCAACACATTCTATTCAGGTATGTATTGATTCCGTTTTGCATTTTTCCACCTGCGACGATCAATGCAGGATTATCAATCAAATCATAGCCCAGAAAATATCAAATCAGTGTAAGGAAACAGCCAGTGATTGTGAATAGACCTCATCTAATCATCTCTATGGAGTTGGATTAACTGCCTGATATTTTGCTCGAGATCAAAAATGTTCCTACAGGTTGAAAGACTCTGCTAAGTTGTCAGTCTGTTTTTCGCTGAGTCGGAGGCAGACGTGTTTCCAAATGCCATTGTGTCTAATCATAGACTTTTGATTGGAGCAGCCAGTGCTGAGTCGTGTTCAGAGGAGCAGAATCTGCTGACGCGGATTTGAGTATGCGTGTGCAACGTAACATGAGAGGAGGACTGTGAGCATATTCTGCTATTTTGCCTTCTACACTTGAACTTCAGCCCCAAGGGGGGTGGGGGGTGGTGGGGTGGGGTGGGGGGTGGGGGGGTCATGCAGACTGTGTATCCAAAGGCGGACAGTGCTTCCCCTAGAGGCTGTTTGTGTAACTGCGGGGCACTGCAGGCCAACAGGGGGCCGAGGCAGACTGACAGCATTGCGCCCAATCGTGACACTGAGCCGCAGATAATCTGAGCATAGAATCTATGCTCAGATTATCTGCGGCTCAGTGCTCCTCTGCCACCATCTCTGCCATAGATGGTGGCAGAGGAGCCAGTTGTGACCAATCCCAGAGGACGTTAGCTGCTGGAGAGCTCGTGTCTCGTGTAACTCGGGACTTTCAGGAGCAGGAGTGGATCTACGACGACGCTCGGTGGTGGGTGTAACTACATGACTGTAATTCACCGTATTGGGGGTTAGAACGCAGGACGATCTCCCACCCTCAGCTGGTCTGAGATACTGCAGCAGGGCTTTGAACCAACGCTGGAGGGCTGGATCACATTAGCCCTGTTTTTACAGCCTCTCTTCGCTGATTAAATGTCCAGATCGCAGTCGCGTCGTCGGGCAGGAGTCTGCCGACTCCTCCTCAGTCCAGGCTTAAGGTCACCTGAAGGTCATCGCTTCTTAAGAATTTATCTCGGCACTTTTCCATATTGTTTTTCTGATTTAGCGTTCTGTATCGCTTCATTCTTTGTTGAATTTGAATCAGGTTTTCTCGTCACTCGATCCTAATACCGTTCTGAGATCGTTTCTCCCCGGTTTACCAGGTTAAAGGTGCAGTGTGTGCGATTTTTGGGCATTTCTGTCATTTTTGTGTCACTTCGAACAAGATTACAAAACGATACAACTTCACCATTCGATGCCTCCAAATCTCACACTCTGCAACTTGAAGCGTTTTCTCACGGTATTTCGAAAAGCGCTTTATAGATGAAATGGATGACTATTGTTATGACATGCTGGACAGGACATCAGCGTATCTCAGTGAACACAAACAAACAATCACGCTCACAGCCGTTAACCCAACCTCCAGGCCTGGAGGCCATGGGAGGAATCCTGCAGGGGTGAACTTCACTCTGATTATGGGTTTGCTGCTTATAATGCTTCATTATTGCAGGGCTTGAGCGGCTGTGGCTCAGAGATGGTTGATGATGGTTCCGTTCCCCCGTTGGCAGACACACGTGTCCTTGGGGGTGACTGTGAAGACGGTGTGTGTAATAGAAAAGGCGCTGTGAGCAGGTCGAAATATGACTGGGTGCCTGGACTGATGAATGCAACACACAGTCACACAGGCTTTGAACAGTCATCAAAATTTAAATTAAAAAAAAAAAATGGAGCATTACAGAGGGGTGTCCATATTCTTCTAAACTCCAAATTCTTATTTTATTTCAGGGTCACGATTCAATGCGTTTTTTCTTGTCTTTATTTTGCTCATTTTGGGACATGTTTTTTTTTGGTCTCCAAGACAAGAAAACCCCCATAACCCCCATAACCCCCATAACCCCCATAACCCCCATACTGTGATCATGCCTACATGCAACCATCTTTGAAGTCCCAAATCTGATATCGAGACTCATTAGAAGACACACACATTTGGGACCATTGGAGGTCATGAGGAGTAGCAGAGCAAAATGTCTGTCCCAGCCAACATGGCCATTCCAGGATCCCTATGAAGAGGAAATGAAAATGAACAAATCAATGAAATGAATTCTTTGGTCTCCCTCAGTCTTTATTCAGGCTGTTCGGTGTAGTGGCTGTTTCCGAGCAGGATGGTTCAGCGTCTGTGCGGGTTTTTCTCCTTTTCTTCCTCGGACAGGGTTTGTCTAACACAGAGACGTCCTCTTCCTCACTCTTCCTCCTCTTGAGGTGGTGATGGTGGGTTGAACTGGACGGGGCATCCTCAGAGTGGCCGGTGACTGGGACCCCGTCCGTCCCCTCCGTTTGGAGGCTCGGCCTCCTCCTCTTGAGGGTGCGCTCCTGGCACAAGATGGATGAGGCCGCTTCAGAGTCGCTAGCCGCCGTGGCTCTGTCTGCCTGCTCATTCTTAAGACCCCTCCTCCTCTTGCCCCGTTTGCCGTGAAATGCTGGCGTCTGCTTTCTCTTCCTCTTGGGCCACGGAGGTTTGGCAGTAGAATCGGAGCAGTCCTTGCTCGGGGACGTCTCGAGGGTCGTCTGAGCCCCGCCTCCTGCGGCACCGGACCTCCGATCCTGGACGCTGCTCAGCAGGTCCATGCTGGACTTCACACTGACAGACAAAGGGAAGCGCTGAGCCCGAGAAGCTCATCTCCACACATGACCTCATGTATGTCCGGCATCGACAAGGGATGGACGCGCGCAGACCCACACACTTACTAGAGGCTGTTTTCGAAGGGACCCCGGAGGTGGCTCGCGGTGATGAATGGATGCTGGAGAATCTCTCTGGGCGCGATCCTTTCAGAGGGGTCCGACCTCAACATCTCTTTCAGTAGACGGATGAAGCAGGTCAGGTCACAGTGTTCGGCGTAGTCATCTGCTCCAAAGACTCTCCCGCGGCGCGTTGCCACGAACCTCCTCTCCATCCACTTTTCAGGCCAGAAATCATCGGACGTGTCGTCTCCAGCTCCCGTCACCTTTCCGAGCGTGTTTTGGATTTGATGGATCTGTGGAGAGAAGCACGACGTCGTGACGGTTCACAAAGGTTCAAAGTCGCCAACTGATCATTTGAAGCTCAGGCATCATGTGTTTTTACTCAGGGAGAGAAAAGTCTGTGGATTATCAGAGATCTTTGACTGGAATTTCTGAGCAATCTAATTAAGTGTGTGAGCGCAACAAGCGACACATTGCCGTGTTCCGTGTTGTGGTGTGTGCTCTGTTGACCAAATGGTGCTCGTCGCACGCGGGGAACAGTGGTCTGCCCATAAACAGTTCTGCGGCGATGCAGCCGAGAGACCACGTGTCAATGGCTTCGTTGAACGGAGTTTTCTTCAGGATCTCAGGAGATCTTAGAAGAAGACCAGAAATACAGATACGTGTCACTGATCAGTAAGAACTCAACTCCTCCACGCCACTCATACGTTGGTGTCGGTTCCG
This sequence comes from Chascanopsetta lugubris, assembly GCA_016785325.1. Lineage (NCBI taxonomy): Eukaryota > Metazoa > Chordata > Actinopteri > Pleuronectiformes > Bothidae > Chascanopsetta > Chascanopsetta lugubris. The sequence goes on from JAFBJT010108426.1 coordinate 18,856, forward strand.
GAGACACGGACCGGACATGTTAGGGCACAGAGCTTTGTTTGACCGGGGACGGTGGATCACTCGTAAAAATCTGGGGTCATCCTGAATATAAGGACTTTGGACACCTTGTTAAAGGTGCAGTGTGTAAAATGTCTGTCCGTTTTGTCACGTGTATGAATATTACAAAACAGTGACCTGCTGACATTTTCATGGCCTTATAATCACCAAAATGTATTATTTTATGAATTCATGTCTATATTATGACCCTTAAATGAGCCCATTAATTTATGTTCGAATGAGGAGTGGGTCCTCTCTATGGGGGCCGTCATGTTTTCACAGTAGCACAGAGTGAACGTAATGAATGACCTTTTGAGTTTGAATAGCTAAAGTCCACTATAGGTTCCCCTGCACGCTCGGAAGGGTGAGGCGATGGATAGAACGTTCAACTTCACCTCTAGATGTCACCAAATCGTACACACTGCACCTTTAAGCAAGATCATGGAGAAAAAGGGCGACAAAGACATTGATTTCCACAAAAATCAGAGATTATTCTGAATCTAAGACTTTCGTCCCCCTCGGACACATGTTGAGACACGTGCAACAAACGCGTGGCCCGTGGGCCAAATGTGTCCCGCAAGATAATCGCATGTGTCCCGCGAGAACTTAAAGACAAATGATTGTCTGAAAATAAAAGTCTAAATCATGCGTTGCCCATGAACTCTCGTAAATTACACATGCCACTTTTTATGTGAAGCAATATATTCTGTGTTTATATTTTCATATACAATATAAATACATACACAATATTTGTAACTTGAATAAATGATAATCAGGTATGAAGACCGTTATTTCACAATATGTTAAAAAAGTAACTACATTTAGTCGCGCAATTAAAACCGGCGGCTCGAGAACAGCCATGGCGCTGATGTGGCCCCCGGTGGAAATGAGTGACCCTCCTGTGTTGATGTACGTACCTGTACCACAGTGTCTGGCAGACCTGACCTGTCTGATCGTGAGGATTGTTGCAGGCCAAACCAAAATCAATGACTCTGACTTTCAGTGGCTGCCTGACATGATCCACCAGCATGATATTCTCGGGCTTCAGATCTCCATGAACGATCCCTGCGCTCTTGAGAAAGTCCAAGGACGTGACCAGCTGAAATTGATGGAGGCTTGTTGTTAGGACTGAAGTTTGCTCGTGACAGTGGCCGATAATCCACATCAAGGTTCGGTGTTTTGATGCTTTTTTCTATTTTTTGGATGTTGGTGGGGGTGTGTCTTTACATTTTTTTGCGGCGTATATCCGGGGTATGAACTGTTCTATACACTATAGGTTTACATACTGACATGTTCATGAATTTATAATCACAAAAAACATTTTACTCTTTTCTTATTAACCTCAAATGGGCCCATTAATGTATATCGACACGAGGACGCCACCAAGTTTTTACCGTAGTAAAAGTGGATGCACTAAACATCTTTGGAGTCTTAATGACAACTGAGTCCACCTTTAAAGAATTGCGCACCAACACTTGTGAACCCACCAAGCAGTTCAAAAAGCAAACCTGCAGCAGAATGGGGCGGATCTGCCTCAGCTGGAGGTGTAGACCCGGGTTCAGTTGCAAGAACTTGAGCAGCGTGATGTCCAGCTGCTCGAACTCCAGATAGTAACGTCCCTCGTGGGCGAAAGAGTCGTAGAATCGGACGATGTTGAAACTGCCCGAGTCGTGATCCCTCATGGTCCTGAGAGTCTCCTCCTCGTCCATCACCAGCTCCACGTCTGCGTCCGCGTTCATGACTTTCAGCGCCACCTTTTGACCGGTGCTCATGTTCCTGCATTGGATGACCGTTGCGTAGGTGCCTCTGCCCAGGTGCTTTTGCACCTCATAACGGGTGGAGGGGGAGGAGATCACCTGTCCAATGGCGATGTCTTCATTTTCGGGCATGATGACGGGTCGTTGCTTGGCTGGAGTGGAGGAAAGATCCAATTTAGACGCTCACTTAGCCCGAGTTCTTAAACATGGCGGAGAGGTCGAAAGAGGTTCATCACGCTCAGTCATTTCAATCTTAAAAACCCACCATTGATCAAACGAACGCTTGATTCAAAGACACCGTTCTGAAAGGTGTAAGGTATGGTGACATCTAGTGGTGAAGTTCAGTATGTCCACTCTGGGGCTACTGTAAAAACATGGCGGCCCCCATAGTGCGGACCCGCCCCCTTGTGTAAATATACATTAATGGGCTCACTTAAGGAAAGGAAATATAACATTCAAACCATCGTACGTTCATGAACATGTCAGGATGTTATTGTTCTAAAATATTTAAATGACAAAAATGACAACAATCTTACAAACGGCACCTTTAATAACTTCTGTCCAATACTGTGTATAATCAATGAAACACTCAAAGTAAGAGCACTGCAGATTTAGTAACATTTATGTGATATTCAAACTATTACATGTGAATATCTCTTTACCTTTCACTTATATAACTTATAACACTTATATCTCAAATAAGGGCCATTTGCTATCGACTGTAAAAACAATTATTCAAGCTCACCGTATGATTGGTCCAGGGAAAGTCTTAAAGTCAAATGAGGCTCCACATAATAGTTTTAGTCACGTGCCCCAATCAACAGCTTGAACCTGGCTCAAGCTGTAATATGCATTTCCTGCAATACATGCAGCGTGGCTGCTGAGTCAGCAAACATTTCCAGAGGATTGATCCAAAGGATCTTCTACCAAATGGGGTTCCTATGAGTGGGACATGTTGTTGAAAGATCAAAGGATCTCTGCAGAATCACGTCACATTCAGTTAGAGCTGCATATTTCAAACAGAGTAGTAGAAGTTAACCACAATGGAAATGTTGGCAGGAAAATGAAAATGTTGAAATCAGCCAAAGAAATGAAGGTATAAATAGTGACCAAAAACGACTACTAATAATAATAATAATGATAATAATAAATCATAATTATCGCCTGTTCTTAAAGATTAGGAATGTCTTCATCCAGACCTCATTGGATATATACAGGATATCCTATACATTGTATGTTGTTCTAAGTCTGATTAAGGTTAATTATGTGTCGCTAAGCAATCACACTGCCAATCCACTGGTTACCACCATCAGAGCTCCTCCCACTCTCGCCTCTACTACGTAAAGTACTTTGACTCAAGTCAGTGCAAAGCAAACACCGCCAAGAGGAAGAGGAAGAGGAGGAGGCAGTCTGGTGTTGTTGAGGACTTGTGCCTTGGTGAGATGATTCCAAATGGACTCATGCTCAGAGAGGCAGCAGTTGGCAGCAGACGACAGGTTTTATTGCAGTTGGGTGGAGGTGAAGCGCGATGATAGAAAACCAGGTTCTGCTCCCGACGGCCGGCCGTCATCACCCAGCAGAGACAAAGAAGGTCTGTTGCCAAAACAGTTGTATCTCGCCAGTCATCTTATCTGACGTTCCCTGTCCATTCTGTTCCTGTTCAGTGAACCAGAGAGGGAGTGAAGGGGAATGTTATTACTGTGCATCTCCCTTCTGCTCTCACGCTTTCTTTTGATGTTGTTTTTTTTTTTGTATATCCTGCAAACACAGGAGGCCAGACGGGTTTATCAGAAGCCAGTCATGCACGGGTGCATGTGTGTGCATGCTTGATATAAAAAATAAAAAAAAATTTAAAGCTGATCAGGTTTTTCCAAAGAGAATCGCTGCAGTAATGGCAACGAGTCGTGCGCTGACACCACATCGGCCACTCGCCTCTCCGGCGCTTTTTCTCTGAAAGGGGCCGCCGACCTCTCAGCATCATCCTGCTGAGCTGCGCCGTCGGACATTTCTCTCGCCATCATCGCAGGTTAAACACACAGAGCAGGCGGGGTTTTTTTTTTTTTCCAGACCGCTGCGATGACAATACGTCCTTTCACCCCCGTCTCTTTACCGAAAGCTGAGGAGAAGAACAGTAAGCCCTTTAAAATCCTCCATTAAAGTGAAAATCTAAACCGCCTCTGTCTTTCAGCTTCATTAAGCCCCCCCCCACACACACACACACACACACACACAACCTGTCCACCTGCGTCCTCTCTGCTGTAACGTGACGCTGCTCTCACACATTCTCCGATTTGATCCAGATTAGTCCGAATCTCCACTTTCTCACACATTCTGACAGACGTGATTCATAGAAAAGCCATGTTAGGCTGGTAGTGTGTGTGATGTGTGTGGAAATGTGTGTGTGTGTGTGTGTGTGTGTGTGTGTGTGTGTGTGTGTGTGTGTGTGTGTGTGTGTGTGTGTGTGTGTGGGCGGGCGGGCACTCAAGCGGCAAAGTCACTGGTGAGCGTTCCACATCCCCACTGCCGGTTTCCCTGCGCTGGCGACACCGGAGCCTCGCTTCCTGCAGACTGTCTGTCTGCCGCGCTGGAAGCTTCAAATCGAATCTCCTCCGCTGTCGTGTGCAGAGGTGAAAGGAAATATCAGCGTGACTAATGTGAGTGCAGGTCTGTCTGACTCCGGCTGGAAGTACCTGCAAGTCACGGCGAGAGCCGACATGAGCGCCAAGCAGAACAGCAGGGAGTCATTTATCACTTTGGTACAAGTATTATGAAGAAATGATCAGAGCCGCTTTATTCCCCCCAAGAGAATCGCTGGTTCGAGTTGGAGTATTGACCCGACTCTCCGTGATTGTGTGTCAGGGTGAAGACAAACAGCCCAAACTGAGGGTCCTTCACTCAACCTCGAGCTGAGAGGAGGAGAGAGACTCCAAGGCTCTTCTCTGTGAGGACTCTGGGAGGCGCTATAGAGTCCCTGTGCAACCTAATATGTTTAAAGCCCCTCATTCCATCAGTCCAACGCGTATATTATATTATGTTATATTGTTTATAACGTGTAAATGGAGGTTTTGTAATCACAGTCATCTGTGGTGTATGGTCATCGTGAATCCAGTGTATATATGATACATGATCGTTTTAATTGGAGTTAAAAATTCAGGTTCAAGTGTGTATTTGTCCATTTCGGCAGAAATATGATGGAAAATCATTTGAGAATGATTGAAGAATGAGCTCTTTGATCAGGAGCACGTCCTCTCTCTTCTTTCTTTTTCAGTAGCAGCCGAGAACTGACGAACCTTTTGAGTTTCAACGATAACGAATGAAAGCAATTCACGAAGGTCGTGTTTATCGATTCTTCAACAACAGGTATTTTACGTGCAAACATGCGACTTCACTTCTAGATGTCCCCAAATCGTACACGCTGTTGATTTGGCCTGTTTTGGGGGGAAAATCCAAAGTTAGATTTGTAAAGAGGTTGAATCCAAAGCGCCTCACGGCAAGAAGAAGAGCCGAAAACACGAGCTCCGATAAATGAGCTGAACTCGGAGGACGGCCTCTGTGATTGGTCGAAAGGGAGTAAAGGAGGAGTGGAGGAGGGACTCGATGGTCCGAGAGGAGATAACGGAAGGCGGGCCGCCGCTCGGGCCCTGCTCTCCTCCCTCGGTCACTTTCACTCTGCTCCTCTTCACCTCTGGTCACTTTCACTCTGGTCCTCTTCACCTCTCTCCGACCTGCGTCCTGCTTCCTCGCGTCAGCTGAGAGAAACAGTTTCCACCGTTCCGCTCCCTGGAACAAACACGGGGGAGAGGAGCAGGGGGGCGCGGACCTCCGCTCACTGCAGACCTCGAACAGATGTGTTCTCAAAATCCCCGTTCTCTCGCCCTCCGCAGAAAAGCTGGCGGAAGCCCAGCGCCGCTCGGCCACGCTGCAGAACGAGCTGCAGTCGTCGCTGGACGCCCAGCGCGAGAGCGTCGCGCCGCCCGGCCTCCGCAAGCGCAAGACCGTGTTCCACCTGTCGCAGGAGGAGCGCTGCAAGCACCACAACATCAAGGACCTGAAGTTAGCCTTCAGCGAGTTCTACCTCAGCCTCATCCTGCTCCAGAACTACCAGGTCTCTCACCCACACACACACACACACACACACACACACACACACACACACACTCTTCACAGAGGAATGTTTACGTGTTTCCTTGTCGCCATCCGCAGAACCTGAACTTCACCGGTTTCCGTAAGATCCTGAAGAAACATGATAAGATCCTGGACACGTCGCGCGGAGCCGACTGGCGCGTGGCTCACGTGGAGGTGGCGCCGTTCTACACCTGCAAGAAGATCACGCAGATCATCTCTGAGACCGAGGTGCGCGTTTGCGCGCGCGTTCGTACGCGGACACCGCGATGCTGAAAGGCGCCGTGGAACCAGACCTCTGAAACTGTTGGTCATATCGTGCGTGTGTGTGTGTGTGCGTGCGTGTGTGTGTGTGTGTGTGTGTGTGCGTGTGCGTGTGTGTGTGTGTGCGTGTGTGTGTGTGTCCCCCAGACGCTGGTCACCACAGAGCTGGAGGGAGGAGATCGTCAGAGGGCCATGAAGAGACTGAGAGTTCCTCCACTGGGAGCAGCGCAGGTTTGAATTCAACGATTGTCAAAGCGGAAATTCACGGTGACAAACATGAAACTCATTTTCTCCGTGAAACAAAGTCTTTTTCTCCTCATTGCACAAAAATGCATTGGATAGGAATCTGTGTTTCGATAGGTTCTCTCAGTGTAGACAGACTTTGAGTGTAAGCGTAAGAGCGAGAGCCTCCATTCCTGTTTTCGATGGTGAGAGAGAAAACGCGAGGAGCTCGGGATGAGACAGCGCCAGGAACAGACGGGGATCAGGGCTGCAGTGAGCGAGACCCTGAGAGGCTTCCGTATCGATTTTATAAGTGCAGCTCCACCGTCGAACAGACGGGATGGGTTCCTGAAATCAAACCAGAGTGGCCCTTTGCCTCCGCGTGTTACCGCTGCGTTGTTTACCGTCGAGGCCTGATCCTCGGACGAGGCTCTGTGACTATCGATCCGTCCATTTACAATTTTCCCCTGAAGAAACATGTCAAACATGAATATTGATGTGAGCAGTATTTACATGAAATACCAGGATTCCGCTTGTTAAAAAAAAAAAAAATTTTTTTTATTTTTAAAAAGCCCATTTGAAACCTTCCTCTTCCTCAGCCTGCTCTGGCCTGGACCACCTTCCGCGTGGGGCTCTACTGCGGCTTCTTCGTCATCCTCGCCATCGCCTCCTTTCTAACTGGTGCGTGATGGCAACACTGGCAACTCCCTCCAGTTGACTCTCTCCCGTTGGCTCTTCGAATCGAGACTGAGCAGCGCCTCCCCCCCCCCCCCCCCCCCCCCCCCCCCCCCCCCCCCCGCCGCCCCCCCCCCCCCCCTTCCCCTTCCCAGGTGCCGTGTTCATCCACTACGAGAACGTGTGGCCGCTGGTGCGGATCTATCGAGGCGGCTTCCTGTTGATCCAGTTCCTCTTCCTGTTGGGCATCAACACGTACGGGTGGAGGCAGGCCGGAGTCAACCACGTGCTCATCTTTGAGATCAACCCCCGCAACAACCTGTCACACCAACACCTGTTTGAGGTCGGAACCAAAGACTCCCAAACGTTTTCCCATAAGGAACATTCTCTCCAAATAGCGGGAGTCGACGAGCCCCCTAGCCAGCCTTTGTGTTCACCCCCCCCCCCCCCCCCCCCCCCCCCCCCCCCCCCCCCCCCCCCCCCCCCCCCCCCCCACCCCCTCTGTCTGTGCTCCCTGTGCCACAGATCGCTGGTTTCCTGGGCGTGTTGTGGTGCCTCAGCATCCTCTCCTGTCTCTACTCGGAGTACACGCAGCTGCCCATGCAGATCAATCCGCTCATCCTCTACGGCTTCATGGTGCTGTTCCTCATCAACCCCTTCAAGACCTGCTACTACAAGTCGCGCTTCTGGCTCCTCAAGTTGCTGGTCAGTCCATTCGCCGTTTTTATTATTTTTTTTATTTTCTCCCGTGACTGTGATTTGCCCCTTGCGGTCAGAATCGCACCGTTGGCCACGAATGGGCGCAATGGTCCAAAAGTTCAGAGATGCATCTTGCTCTCGCGTCTCGGCCGAGCGGCGGCGTCCGTGTTGTCCGTTGTCAAAATGGTCGACGTCAGAGCCGAATGAAACATGTTTAAAGTCTGCTGCAAAGTTTTGGTGTCCAACTTGAACGGAGGGTGACGTTTTTTTTCTCACTCGCTTGTTTTCACTGCGTGGACGTTCGACAGTGCGCATAATTAAGGGCGTGGTCTCTTGGCACCTGGTGCGTGCTGCAGGTGATGCAGGCGACGGCACCACGGACCCACCCGCGGCTCCGCGTGTGCTCCGCCCTCTTTGACCGTTTTTGAATGAACCAGGAAGTGGGAGGAGTTAGACGTTGATGAGTGACCCGCCCACAGAAACCTATGGTTTCACTGCTGTTGTATTGTTCTCCTCTGACAAAGTGTCCGTAGTGCGTGCGTGTGCGTGTGTGCGTGCGTGTGTGTGTGTGTGTGTGTGTGTGTGTATTCATGATGAATACATGCATGATTCAGATATCAATCCCCTGTGAACAAAACCCTCCCATGTTCCTCTGTTCTTTGTCCAAGTCATGCTGTCAGCCTGCGGGAGAGATTGCACTTTGGGTTGTATTTGTGTACGTGTGTGTGTGTGTGTGTGTGTGTGTGTGTGTGTGTGTGTGTGTGTGTGTGTTCTTTTGTTGTGGGGGCGTGTATTCATGATGAATACATGCATGATTCAGATATCAATCCCCTGTGAACAAAACCCTCCCATGTTCCTCTGTTCTTTGTCAGCCTGCGGGAGAGATTACACTTTGGGTTGTATTTGTGTACGTGTGTGTGCGTGTGTGTGCGCGTGTGTGTGTGTGCGTTCTTATGTTGTAGGGACGAGAATTCATAGTCACGTTATAGAGAACTCGTCTTACCCCCGTTCCCTTTTTTGATGGTAAAGTAAACCAGAACACAATCCCCACAAATAACAACCACTGTGAAACTGACCTGTCACCGCTCACATGGCTCCAACGGATGAGTGTTGAGTGTGTGTCTGTCAGTGTGTCTTTGTCCCTCTCTCTCTCTCTCTCTCTCTCTCTCTCTCTCTCTCCTTGCCACCGCAATTTGGAAATAAATGATTGTACAATAATAAGATGCAAGTGCGCGTGCGTGCGTGTGTGTGCGTGTGTGTGTGTGTGTGTGTGTGTGTGTGAGGGGTTGAAGGAGGGGGGGTGTAGTAAGACAGGGCAGCAGGGTTGGAGGATAATAGAATGCAGCCGTGTCTCAGGGGAGGTGGAGGCTGTGACTGTGCAATCATTACGGGCAGAGATCTATCAGTATGTTGATGCCCTGAGCTCCTCCGCCCCCCCCCCCGTCCCCCCGCCCTTCCTCCTCCTCCTCCTCCACCCCCTCCCCCCCCCCCCCCCCCCCACCCCCCGCCCCCCTGAGGAGGGGA
>JAFBJT010108426.1:43666-76876 GCA_016785325.1 Chascanopsetta lugubris
CCGTGCACCCCCCCTCCCCCCCTCCCCACCCTCCCCACCCCTCCACCCCCACATGCTGTCTGTTCCCTCGCTCTAATGTAGCTGAACGTTATAGTATCTGTAGTTTTGTAGATGGATGTTCCGTTCGAATACGATACAGAAAAAAAGAAGATAATAGAAGAACAAACATAGTTGTGATTTTGAAGAGACATGAAGACGAAAGCAAATGTCTTACACCCCCCCGCCCCCCTCCGAGTTCCTCCTCCATGGTAGTTTGTACATGTGGAGTGTAAAACACTGTTCTATGATGGTTTTCCTGATGGTATTTGTATTTCTGTAAACACTTTGGTGATCCTGTCATATCTGGGTTTTATAAACCACAATTATTTTTAAAACTCGCTCCGCCTCTCGCCTCTTTTCTTCTCCTCCGTTTGTCTCCGTCCGAGTTTTGGTCGTGTCTTACTCTAATCCACGAGTCACTAGACACAATTGTGTTTCACTTTTAATTGTGTAAAATAATATGATGATCTATAATCGCATATTAATAAGAACTACACCCCCCCAAAAAAATGACATTTAAAAAATGCTAATTATGTGTGTGTGTGTGACAAGATGCAGACATGAGAAATGAAACATAACCCGAGGTAAACGTGCATGCTTCTCCTGCTGCATTTAGCATTTGTCTTTTGAGACAGTGGACTTTAAAAGAAGCAAGGGGGACTTGAACCAGCAACCAAACAATCAAGCTGATGCTTGCCAAACCACTGGGCCACCTTGTTACTGTGAATTCGACTTCACCTGATGGATTTATCTCGTGTTTTTTTGGGGCAAGAGCCTCTGAAAGGATCAAGCTGGATTCGAACCAGCAACCAACCGATATTCATGCCGCTCGTCAGTCCACTGTACCATCATGTCACAGAAGATGGATCTTCTCCTGGCGCAGCCATCTTGTCGTTTAGGTCAGAGGACTTTAAAAGAAGCATAGATAAACTCTGAATCTTCACCAAAACATGACATGAGGTTATTATTATAATATTATCATTCATCTTATATTACTTGGGTATATTGTTGTTTATTTATTTATTCTATCTTTTTATCCACCTGCCCAGCACCATTAATAATGTGTCATGGTCATTTGTCGCCCTCCTGTGTTCCTTTTAAATACTGCAGGCAGACTGTGGACAAAAGTGGATATTTACCCCCTCTGGTGTTTTTTTTTTTAATGGTATTACATGTGCAGTGCTACGAGGTGGAGACAAATGACCATGTTGTACCATGTACTATGGTTGTTTGCTGCTATCTGGTGGTTGATATTTAGTACTGCACATATAGTACCACATACAAACCAATCAGAGGCGGAAAATATGGGCAAAAATTCCCATAAACTGTCTTTAAAATCTGCCTGCAGGATTTAAAATGACCCACAGGAGGGCGACAGCCTGACCCTTGTTGAACATGATATGCGTGAGACTGATTGGTCGAGACACTTTTTTGTTTGTTTGTCTGTGGTTAAAAGTGGCAACAGCATTTCCATGCATCACTGCATCGTACAGATGTTTGCCACATGTACTGAATGGAGACCATTCAAATTCCTGCATTTTCATCAGATTGGATTCAAACGCAAAACATTTTCAAGAATGTTAAAGGTGCGGTGCGTACGATTTCGTGACATTTGGAGAAGTAACATAATTGTATCCCACACCTCACCCCTTCCCTTCTGAGCATGCAGGAGAACCTATGGTAGACCTCAGTTGTCATTAAAGCTCAAAACATGTTAAGTGTGTCCGTTCTTGGCAACTGTAAAAACATGGCGGCCCCCCCTAGGGAGACCCACTCATTTTCAGGTTATGTAAAAGCAAGTCATACATTGAAGTGATTATACATTTAGAAAATAACAGGATGTAATTCTTTTGTAGTCCTAGTCCCACAAATTGACAACAATTGACCGAAAATCGCACACACTGCACCTTTAAGGCTCAAATTGCTGCTCATGATGGAAGGGCTTCTGAATTAAGTTATTTTTTGATTTCTATTATACAGATGTTGCTTATTAAATTAGAAATCTAAGCATTGTAATCAAGGGATTTGTTGCTATTTGTTGCTGCTGTTTGGAAACAGCAGCTAATCAACGACCTCTCTGTGAAGGTACACTTAGTGGCAGTCGTAGGGTTTTCAGTTGGACTTCTGAAGTTGCCCTCTGTACATCTGAATCTCGTTCCTAAATGGAAAAAAGTCATTTCGGTTATCGCACACAGGATTTATATTCATATATCATGTCTGCAGACCCACGGAAAAGTGACCTTTTTCCTTTTCTCGTGGATCTTTGGTGAGTTGTTAACGTTTGGACATGTAAGTGCTGGTGATTAGATTGATTAGTTCAGTTACAATTTCAGCATTTCAAAATCAAATGAAACACTAGTGCACCTTGCAGGGCACATTGTGCACACACCAATACCAGTGATGTTGGTCAGCTTTGACTCGTGTTCAGAAACAATGACAAATTCTACACGCTGCACCTTTACAATACTGAGGAAAATAAAAATACATTTTTTGGAGGACACCACCTCCCCTGACATTTAGGAAACACGACCAGAAAAAAAGTCTATCTCTTAAAAACTACAGTTTGACATGTATTCAGTCGAGTGACATGATTCGTCATCATGGTTCTATGGAGCCCATGGATCAGCACAAGGTGCAGGGTCCTTTAAGTTCATACGCTGAGCAAGCAACCTGCCAATCCACATCTAAGAAGGTCACAACTAGGTTGTTTATTTTCTGATAACTGATACAGGATAAATGTGATACATTCTATTTTAACACTGATATTTTGCTTTTATTTTCAATGTCAGTATGCAAAAAAGACAATGCAAAGTAAACATTTGGTGAAATCATGAATATGATACATAATTTGACTTCTTCATCAACATTAAACCAATTATTTTTAAGGACTCCTTGTTACCCTGGCGATAACCTGTTTCTCTACAACAGAAAAAAATAAGGAAAAATAAAAGATACAAAAGAAGAAACCGACTGCAAACATCAAGAGTTGGCTGACAGCAAACACTGTAAAGAACCACACAATCATCAGATGTATCAATCAACTTGCTTAGATGCATATATAAAAATACAGGATCCCTGTTGTGTATATATGCACGTACAGTAATAATGCAATTACTGGAGTTGTAGAGCATGTACTGGGCATACACACAGACAAAATGAAGAGCAGGATACACATACATACACACGTTTACCATTATCTCTCCATATAAACACAAAGAAATCAACCAACAAGCAGAAGGCTCTCTGGCTTTAGAAGCTAAAATCTACACTTGACTTAAAAAAAAACAAAAAAACAAAAAAAAAAAAGAACAAAAACAGACATTCACATTTCTGAAACAAATTTCATGATCTCAGAACTTGTTGCCTGATTGACCGTCTGTGTCCATCAGTCTCTCCAGCCACTGCTGCTGCTGCTGCTGCTGCTGCTGCTGCTGCTGCTGAACCACACCAACGATGAGGACGCTGATGTGTTTGTGCTGACGTGTCCGTCCACCGAGTCCTCTCTTTGATTATTACTGCTCTGGGTTTGTGTGTGTTGGGAGTGTGTTCATGTCTCAGCATCACCCGCTCCTCCCACTCATTCACTCTGATAGTTTCTTCATCCGCGAGTGTGGAGATGTGTGGCTGCAGCTGTCCACGTCTCGGTTTAGTGTGTGACAGTCCTGTAAGTCCATGCATTTATCTGTACGTGTGTGTCTGTGTGAACTGCATGACCATCTCTGTGCGGGCCTCTAGGGCGAGGCCGGGGCTCTGCTACCGCTGTAATGAACTTGGTATCTGTTCACCATTTGCCCTTTGACCTCGGTCGACAGGCAGGTGGTCTTGCAGGGGATCATGTCCTCCTCCTCCTCGCCCATCAGCCAGTTCTTCACCGAGCGCTCGGCCGAGGCTGTGACGTGATTGGCCAGCCAGCCCTGGTGCCACTTGTCGAAGCGATTGTGCTGGCTCACTGCCACTCTGTGCTGCGACTGCGGGGGGAGAGAGAGAGAGAGAGGGGGAGGGAGGGAGAGAGGGAGAGAGAGAGAGAGAGAGAGAGAGAGGGAAAGTATTTTCAGAGCCTCGTCCGTGAGAGAGCGAACAGGATTTATGGGGCAGATAATGCACTGGCAGGGGTTTAATTTCTCTGGGTGTCATTCGGTTTCGCCGGACCACCGACGACAACACACAGCAACAAAAACTGATGGATGAAGTTGAAAGTGCAAACGCTGCACTACCTTTCGGGACTTGACCAGCGCTCCTCTGCGGTACATGTAGTCCTCGGAGTTCATGACAAACACCATCTTGTGTGTGTTGAGTTTGAAGCGACAGTCCAGACTCCCGGCATTTTCCACACCCAGCTGGCGGTGCCACTCTCTCCTGCAGCGCATGGCCTCCACCTGCCGCACCTGCCAGCGACGGAAACGCCGCAGGTTCCTACAAGAAAAAAAACGTCCAGCCCAAGCATCGTTTAGCCGGCGCTCTAGACAACGCAGCGCGAACGGCGAGATACGCGAGGACACGTGCGCTGTTCGAAGGTTTGGTGTGTGAGAATCTTCGCGTTGCTGGATGAGCGGACGACAAAGACGTAACGCGACACGATATCAAAAGGTTGATTCGGCCGCTGGTCATCAACCGATGCCTAGCATGTGTCGGGGGCACGAGCGTTTGAAAGGAAAATCTACAATTGTTCTTACATAAGAATATGTCATTTCACTATTCGGTTGTAATTTGCTAGTTAAAGGGAAATATTCATATTGTAAACATAATATCCTTTAATACTGAATAGTAGCAAGCTCAATCTGTGAGAGCAGACTGTCTGGAGTCATTTCCTTCATGATCCAGCAGAGGGCGCTCACTATGAGCTTGAATGGATACATGGCCCTTGACCTATCAGTATTGTAAGACTAACAATGTGTTGCTTTGCTCTAATAAACGAGGATCCCTGAGAGAAAAGTCAAACCTACCAAATCTGAGAAGAAGTGTGTTCCCTATTCATCTTCATGCAGGTAATGTGAATGTTTTTAAGTGGGAAAAACAACCTCATTCCCGTAATCAGTGTTGAAATACAAGGCAATCGGGGCATTTAATCTGTGTGATCAATTCACATAATCTGGATGCATGCACATGTAAAAATGTCTAGAACAGGAGGGTGTGAGACGTGAGCGCAGAACTTGTTCAAGTATGATAATGTGTTGTTTTGCTCTGTCGTTTGAGGATCCCAGAGAGGAAAAGCCAAACCTAAAGCATCTGAGAAGTCGTGCATTCAGGCTCAGACCACTTTGTCTGTAGATTCGGGGAATAAAACTGGTGTTTAAAGGTAAAACATAATGGAAAAGAGAGAGGAAGCCCAGTAAGGCCACATGCATGAGTGTGAATGTAACAGTCTCACGCATTCATTGGAACTCCTAAGTAAATAGAAATGTTAATGTGTCATACCTGGGCAGAAAAACAGGTTTGAAGAAGTAGCCCTCTGCTTGTGAACACAAGCTGGACTCTGCTCCAACAAACTGCTCCATGTAGCTCGACAGGCACTGAGGAAGGCAGAGGAGATCCATCAGTTTGAATGAGTTGCGACGGCTAACTGACTTCGACGGATTGTCAGTTTTGAAGCTTGTTCGAAAAACAAGTATTTGCACAGTTAGAAAACAATTTGTTTACCTGCACATCTAATGGGTCATCAGCCTGAGCCTCCTCTGTGTCAAGCAGCTCAACGGTCATTGTCACATGACCTTTGTTTTGGATAAACATTACCTGAGGGGGAAAGAAGTAGGGAAAATTAAACCCAGGGATGAAATGTAGATAAGGAAGACTTGAGTTGTTCAATCTAAAAATCTGGAATGGAAAGTAAATAGTGCCCCTCTCTACATGAGATGAGATTCTCTTCCTCTGCTGTGGGTCAGCCACTGTCATGCTACAACTCTAACATCAGACTTAAGCTTGATTAGAACGCACACCACCAACCTATGCATGGTAATGATTCCAGAGATTACCTGTTGGGTGTTTATATCACAAGGCAACTGCACAGCTAATCCACTGATTTCGTACCGATGGGATTTCCCCTCAAAGCGTTGACTCTCTTCCTGCATCTTTGTCTTTTGCTTCCACTCAGAGCCCCAACTTACTCCAGTCAATGTCAAAAAATAACTACAGTGTCTAAAAACATGTAAATACACTGAAGACGAGGCAACAAAAGCCACCAAATGGACCAATCGCAGCTGCTGTCGATGCACAAGTACATTTCTGGGGCAGCGTACAGTTACGGAGGAACATGTAGGTTATGTCTCAGCAACAACACGTCATCGTTAATCCAGTCCAAGTATTGATAACCACAGACTTTGCGTGACGTCATTTTTACTTCTCTAAAAAACTCCTTGGTGAGAAAGCCGTGTGGTCAGCGTGTTTGTTCAAACATCATGTTACAACTGTGGTGTTGAACAAGTGACGTTATAAAGGTGAAACTGCAACGATGTCAACAACACTGAAGATACTGAGATCTGAACTCAAAAGGTTTGAAAATCTTCCACCGCTGTCACCACAGCTCTATTCTCTACAACCAGGATAATCTTTTCTGTCATCACACAAACTGCTGATGTAATGTGTGAAAACTACTCGAAATTGTGCAGGCATGTGTAAACTGTGTTTTCACCACTCCAGAGAAAACAGACTTGTATGAGGAGTCAAAATGCCAGGGCCAAATATATAATCCAGGAGTGCGTTCGGCGGCAAGAGGTGTTCTCACCTTGAAGCAGTTCTCCTCGGCCATGACTCTCTCTGATTTCCACTGGTAGCTCGTCTCCCAGGCTGCTCTGACACACTGCGAGGAGAGGTTCCCCCCAGCCGCTCCCCGCTTCCTCTCGGCCAAGTAAAGATCAACCACCTGAAGACAAACCTCATCGCTCACCAGGTGCTGCAGCTGAACAGTGACAAGGTGCAGGAGTTAGAGAACACACCGGCGGAGAAACGCGAGGGAGGAGCGACCTTGGAATAAAAAATCAACTTCCTCTTACCTGTCGGATGATGTTGTGGATGACTTTGTCGATGGTGAAGCCGATGTAGGCGTGGATGGTGAACATCTCTCTCAGCGTGTCTTCGTACTGTGTGGAGTCCAGGTTTCCATCCAGCAGACTGCGCACCATGTCAAGGAAGGCCGGGTAATACTCCTCCAACTCCACCTCACCTGTAGAAAGAAGGTGAGGTCGAAACAGGGTGTGATTACAATGTCTCTACTATGGGTACGGCACGAGCAGCGACAGAATGGATGTGAGGTCACAGTTGCGCGAGGAGATTCTGGACAAACATATAGAATAATATAACATACCTGAATCACATCACTGCCAAAAAAGCAGCTGATTAATCCATGCATAGAAAAGTAAAGAAGAGTAACCAACCATTGACCTGCGAGTAATATTGTAAGCAACAAACAAACATTCCATGATTCCAGGTTCTCAAAAATTTGATTTTTCCTTTGATTTGATTTATGTCATTTTATATATTTTGGTCAGACGAAACTAGTTTTGCCTGGTAAAAATGCCGCTTCGTGATAAAAGACATTGCAATTCCATTTTCGCAATTATCATGTCTCATAGTGGAAGAGATTTATCACTGAACCAAAGAAGACATTAGGCAAAACGATGAACGATGAGAATCATCGCTGTCAGTCCCTCTTCTTTGGGTGTTGTACCCCAATGTTTCTTTTGAGCGATTCATTTAAATGTAATCAATCAGATTGACAGTGGAGCAATCATGTGAAGTTACACAGCACATGAACAGATAGTAAAATATTTTGCCCTCATTACTTGGTACCATGACATTGACTGACTCTGTTCAATTCTGGCATGTCTGGAGCAGGACTCAACCTCCCAATCTGTGAATATTTATCCTGCCGATGCGGGTATTGACCCAGCTCAACACTTTTCACTGGACCATGAAAATATTTCCAAGTTCTGTCTGAACTCACTGGGCTGTTTAAGGCGGAGCTCCATGGCGAGGTCACACGCTTTTTCCCTCCGTCCTTCGGCCATGAGCAGCCTCTCTCTGCTCTGCTCGGCGCGGTGCTCCAGCAGCTGCCGCTCCGCCTGCCGGTAAACTCGCAGCAGCCGCGAACACAGAGTCTGGTGCAGCCGCAAGAAGAAATACCAGTTGTTGTTGACATAGAAAAGGTTGTAGACGCCGTCCAGCTCCTTTTGGTGCTCCGCCTCGGGATCACGCAGGTCCACTTTCTCCCCGACTGCGCCCGAACCAGTCTCCATAGGAGTAGACCCGGGGGTGGACGCGGCAGTGCCTGCGGGCTGACTCGTGCTACTGGAGGTGGTGGAGGCGTCGGGGTCTGCAGGTTGCGGCGGGCTGCAGCGCCTTCGCCTGGACTCACCGTTGAGCTGCTGTTGGGGTTGTGTCTGGATTGGGGACTGGGCAGGTTGTGGTTGAGACTGACTACCTGTGGCTGCCGCAGCTCCTGCGGCGTTGTTGGAATTACCGTTGCCTCCTCCTGGGCCGCTCGCTGCCGATCGGCCCGGTCCTCCCCTCTCTCCTCCCTCCTCGGGCTCAACCTCCTCGTCCGTCCAGTCTTCGGTATCGCTGAGTTCACCGCGGCGGGAGAAAAACAGGTCGGGGACAAAGTGCTGGATGATGCGTTTGATGTGGTCCTTGTCGTCTTTGTGGATGGTGGGCTGGCGCTTCACGTGGTAGATGATGAGTGAGGCGGCGTCCTCCAGGATCTGTTTGTCCTCGTAAGTGAAGACCATGTGTGGCTCGCTGGACGGGGCGGAGCCAGCGCCGTTGCGTCCTTGCTGGCCGACGCCACCCTCCTCTGTGCTCTGCTCCTGGCGCTGACAAGACACGTAGAGAAAGAGTGAGAATTTGAAAGAGGCGAAATTTAAAATCTCTGATTATTCATCTACTGACTATCTCTGACTTCTAATGGTGCTATGGCTTTCACAGAGAGATTCATCTCTAGTCAGTAGCTATTATTAGCTAATATTTCTTCCAACCGCAGCACACAAAGGATGAACACAATTACAAAATGATTCAGCATTCCATTGATAATAAATTGATGTGAAATTAACTTTTTAAGCGACCACTCCAGCTTCTGAGTTCACTCTCGCTAACTAAATGCTCCATAATGCACCGGCCCCTCCCTCAGAGAAAACCCCAGCATACTCTGATTGTTCAGTTGGCCAAGTCTTTTGTGATTGGTTAACTGCTAAGTATCACATTCATTTATGAATCAGATCTGAACACAAAAGTCAAGTCACTCCATCAGAAGTTAAAGTGAAAAGCTCTAGCTCCCTTTGAAAGAGTATTTTGAAATATAGAGATAGGTTGTCCGGTAGGTAGGTAAATTAAATGGTCTTTGCCACGGAACATTAAGATTTTTAACCAGATAAAAACATTATGACTGTTGAAACTTTTTGAAATGTGACTGAATCAAGAACTAACTGTTAAGCTCAATTGTAAAAGGAAAAGCAGAAAAAGGACAGTCAGCACTCGGCTGCTGTGATGAATAGTGGGTGTCGGTTTGTCTCAATTGTCCCATATTTCTCAAATTCTTTTTGTTTTTGTTTTTGTTTTTGTTTTTTGCTTAGCTGCATTTGAATGAATTGTTTTAGAACGTGAAAGCATCTTACTAACTCATTTTACTCCTTAATGCAACAAATGTTTGGTAAGGTTCAACACGCTGGTCCAAAAATGACTCGGCAGTCATGACACTCCAAACCTCATTGGCCTCCATGCTACATTAGCAGGTTGAGGGAGAAGGTCTTTACCTCATCGTAGACGCTCTCGATCTCATTGAGGAGACTCTTTGACCGCAGGGCCTTCATGTCATTCTGTTTGAAGTTAACTCCTTGGTGGTCAAGGGACTTGAGGTAGGCCTTCTCATACTGCTCCCTCCATATCTTATTGAAACCCTGTTGGGCCTCTCTCCACTCCTCTTCCTTGGCTTTCAACCTGCAGAGAATGACATGACTTTAAAGTGGAGACCCTCATGTTCGGTATCACAGAATTCTGTCTGTCTGCTATAGACGGTCAGACTTCCATGTTCCTCTGTGTAACCCACTCATGTGAAAGCACACAGACACACATACAAATACTGTTTTACACGCTTACACTGGTATGGTTTGGCTGATATGGGATCAATGATTGGCAGGGCCCACAAAGGTCAATGGTGGTTGACAGAAGGATATCAATTATGCCTCCAAGATAATAACATCACTTGCATCATGCCATTGGTTACATTGCCCTGCAGGTAATGTGAATGTTTTTAAGTGGGAAAACAACCTCATCCCTGAATTCAGTGTTGAAATACGAGGCAATTAGAGCATTTAATCAGTGTGATCAATTAACATCATCTGGATGCACGCTGATATAAAAATGTCTCGAACAGGAAGGTGTGAAATGGGAGAGCAGAAGTTGTTAAAGTACGACACTGTGATCGTGAGCAGTGGAATTTGGCCTTCACATTTTTCCAATTAAAAGTTAAACCAGTGAGGAAATTGACACAAAGCCAAAAGCCTGACCTCTTCAGCACCACAGGCACAGCTGTGGCAGGACTCCTCTTCAGCCCCTCAATGATCTCAGGGGCTTTGTCGCCATAGATGCGATAGACAGCGCGGCGCTGGATGACCTCAGAGGTGCCGCCCAGGCAGTCGTCTAACCGGAATCGTTCCTGGTCCTCTGGTGAAAGGCGGGACAGCTTCTTCTGGACACTCTCTAGCACCCGAATGGTGGCCAAGTTTGTCTCCAGAACCACATCCAGCTACGAGAGGACAAGTCCAACGTTTTCATGAGGACATCGTGTGCTTTCATGTTACATCTCATGGTAACGAGCTCATTCACTTAAAACAGCGGAGCGTTGTGGTGTTTGAACACAAGATACATACCTCAAATCTTTCATCCTCACAACGATGAAGCTGCTCCTCATAAGGGGTCTTCTTAGAGCTGACAAAGGTGGAGTCCTCTGACCAGGAGGGAAACGACACCCAGGTATCATTCAGCACCTAAATACATAAATACATATTGATAAATCATTATCAGTGGATTATTTAGGGGAAATATCTCATGATGACAGACCATTCTTGATGACACAAAAGAAAGAACGAGATGAATCGACCACGACAAAATGTTTTTATGACTTAGTCGTCAAGTTGTCACGTCTGCATAGGAGGTAATGAGGTTATGCTCCGGTCTATTTGTTTGTCAGAGAGCTTACACACAAACTACTGACCACATTTCCAAGAAATTTGCAGTAGCATTGAGATACTGACCAGACTGACATGATTACACTTTGATACTGAACCAAACTTGATTGAGTCTAGGGGGATTGAAGGGCCATGTGGCTAATCTGGCTTGTAAAGGTACGCACAGCATGTTTTGGTCAGAAAGGATCATTGTTGTCGTTTGTAAGACACCTTCGAGCAAGGCAGTGACGACTCTTGATGATGTATATACGTACCTCCTTGCACAATGCTGTGCGCCCGCTGCACTTGGGCTGCTGGTAGGTCTTGGGAAGTGCTCTGTAGCTGGACCCCAGGCGCTTGCAGGAGGCATAATCCACTTCTCTGCCCCCTCCTCCTTCCATGTAGCGATCCGACAGCCCTGACACAGCATGAGAGAGCTCTTTGTCCCCCAGAAATGACTTGAACTGTGTGTACAGTTCGGGAAATTTCCTGGAAGGAGATGAAATCATAATTGCTAAATAAATGAGGAAAAGAGCTGCAGACCGGTGTTTCCCATCAGAATAAAAATAAATCTTCACTTAAAAGGACCAGACATTAGCATCTACTCTTCTGTCAGACTCCCAGTAAGTACTCTACTACTTTGCACAACCACTTTCACATCATTTCACGCATTCATCCACCTTAATCATCTTTCCATCTACTCACCCCAGGAAAGGGGTAACAAGCTGAAGAAGCTCGGCTCCTGAAACAACTTCCTGGTTAAACAAGGCAATGCAGCGCAGGAAGTTCTCATACACTTCCTGGCTTTTAAACAGCCGACGGACCTAAACGATGAGAGGGATGGCAAGGAAATTAGACCAAAGACATTTGAAAAATATATGTTAAAAACAGCAATAACGCAAGGAGAGGAAAAGGAAGTATGGTGACGGGGGTAAAAGCAACTATATGAAGCAATGAAAAAGGAAATCCAACATTGCTGAAGAGGAAATGGTGTCTCACCTTATCAAAGAAGGAGAATTCTCTTAAAACTCCATGTTTGCCGACTGAAGCAAAGGACTGATCTTTGGTACAGGAATACTTCATTTTTTTCTACATGAAACAGAAAACTCTATGTTATATTCACATAACAGCACCACTTATGAAAGTTATTGTGGCTAAAGCCTTTAGGATGTTGCTGAACTTTTGAGCTCAAGGACGTGTATGCGTGCCCTGGCACCTTGCCCTGGGGTAGGTTTTCCTAAATGGAGGATTTACCTTCAGCAGTGGGGACATGTGCTGCAGTAGAATAGGTCTGGGCCTCTTTTTGTTCTGTTTGGTTATCGAGTCTTCTTCCTCTGGCCTTTTCAGCTGCTCTTTCCCCCCAGTCAGTGAGCTCCCTGTGAACTACATGACAGAAGACACACACAGAGGTTGAAAAAATTCAATCGGGAAAATGGATTAACAAATGGCAAATCATGTACATTAGGGATGTTGGCAATTAACCATTTACCAGTTGACCAACAATGCGATTATAAACAATAAACACCATCATTTAAAGGTGCAGTGTGTAAAGATTTCTGTCATTTTTGTCACTTAAATATTACAAAACAATGACATATTGACATTTTCCAAAATGTCTTTTTTTTCCCCCATTAAGCTTGAATGAGCCCAATTGGTGAATTTACATGAGTGGAGTCGCCATGTTTATACAGCAGCCCAGAATGGACATACTAAACATCCTTTGAGCTTGAATGACAGTTGAAGTCTACCATAGGTTCTTGTACATGCGCAGACGGGTGAGGGCAAGGTGCTGGATACAACATGCAACTTCACTTCTAGATGTCATCAAATGTCTCATTGGCTTGAATTTCTCTCTTGTTCAGAATGGACAACATGAACTGTCTGTATCTTTTGCGACTTTACTAACCAGTGATCTCTTGGCATCTGGGAGAAATTGTCCAAACTCAGCCAGCAGATCTTCTTGACCCTTAAAAAGACTGGCGACTTTAGAAAACACCTCATCTTCAGTCATCCCGCTGCTGCCTCGGCTGCCTCGACTCTCTTTCACCTCCAACTGTTCTTTCTAGAGGGCAGTGAGGAGCAACAGATAGAGAGAGATTACCCTCAATTTCAAAACACATTTCCTTTAGTTGTTATCCATGAACAGACTTCTGAGCAAACTTAACGTTATCCTAAAAGAACGAAGACATCCTGTGAAATGGGACGGGATGAAAGTTAGAAAAACTAATACACATGAACCTATAACTACTTCACCTCTTACACTTCTAAGAAACTTCCCTCAGCAGATTTTTGTGTGTGCTGTACCTGATATGTATGAAGAATCTCTAAGAAGGCTCTGTAGATCTCTGGGTGATCCAGAAAGCGATTTTTGATTTTGTTAACATAGCTGATGGCACTGTCAAACTCTACGGGGCTCGTCTCTGAGGTGGGTGGAGACACGGACGAGGTGGTGGCCTGACTCTGACTCTCTCTGCTCGTCAGGGGAAGAGAGAGTCTGCTGGGGGGCTCGGGGGGTCCCGCTGAGGTTGAAGAAGGCAGGGATTCTGATGTGGCGGCCTTAACTTCGCTGGTCTGGGTGGATCCAGTTTCGACATGGGCGGCAGAGGCACTACCTGAGGTTGTGGGCACTGCAGAGGTGGTGAGACCCTTCCCCTGCTGGCCTGGGGATACCTGCGCAGACAAAACACAGATGGACGATGTTCAACAAGATGACTGGAAAAGCATTAGATATTGTTCTCTGCAGCAGAGAGAAACGCAGCGCTACTGTGACACTGGAAATATCAGACATAAACTCCCTGTTTACCAATTCGCTTTCAATACAAGACTCTAGTTTGTCATGTTTGCTGCACTCTTAAACCACAACAATAAATCTAGTATTTATCTTCTCTCCTCTTCAAACAGGATGAAGATATGAATTGCATCTTTTCACTATAATACAGTTTGGCACCGGATCGCAGCAATGGATCATATGCATTATATACTCATTAGAGAATGACATTTGAAAAAATGTCTTTGCCAAGAAGCACTTACAGCTGTGGTATGTGGAGAGAGAGAGAGAGAGAGAGAGAGAGAGATTGATAGAGAGAGAGAGAGAGAGAGAGAGAGATAGATAGATAGACAGATATAGACATATATATATATTATAAATAATAACATTACGCTATTTCTTGAGAAATAGCGTAATGCAATTGAAAAGATAATAGTGCTATTTGTCTCTGATGTCTTGGTTGTGGGGCTTCACAGATCTGTATTATTTTGTTCCATCCAACATCAATAAAAAGGATCGGTGTGTCATCTTCCCCATATAGGTATAGTATAGAGGATTTTTCTTTAAAAAAAATCATCTTTGCGTTTAACAACTGCAGTTCACAAGCAAGCAACTCTCTGTGGGGGTCAAATTGGTGGTACTTTTGAAGTTTTTATTTAAGTAGCTCATTAGCTTTCTTAGTTGACCGTGTTTGTCGCAATACATCAAAATTGCGGGAGGGGGGTTATCCCTCATCTTTAATGAGCACCTGCAAATGTGTGGCGCGATTCAGGATTGCAATGTTTGAACAGGTAAATACTGGAGGTTAGCCTCAAAATCTAATTAACCAAATTAGCAGTGTTGTGTTTACAAACAAAATCTCCATAATTTGTTATGCTATACCTTTGACAAATGTTACAACTGTGTTCACTGAAAGACCTACATCCAATGAGTCATTTCAATATCTTTGATGTATGTGAAAAGAATAAAACACAACAAGTCTACTATAATTACACAAAATACACCCCCAATGCTTCGTAAACTTTCAAACGAGAAAATCTTTTCCCGAAACAATGTCTGTGATGTTTTGTTTTGGTTGTTAGTACTTAGGCTTCAATGTGGATATCCAACCTGACATTTAAGGCTGGGCTCAAACAAAAAATTATGAAACTAAGATTTGGTTTCAAATTTGGTAACTTGGCTGAGGTATCTATTTGATAAAAAAAAATAAATAAATAAATACAATACATGTGTTGACAATCTGGGAAAACAAGCTATAGCCATGTGTGTCAGGGACAGAGCCGCACAAGCGCTCAAGCTTTATCTTTCTTGAATCAGGTGGAACCGAGCTCAATTCCTGGTTGCTCTCAGGTTAGACTTGGTTAGTCTTTGCTCTGAACTGGACAGGTTTCACTGAAAATGACTGCCCCATCCGCACTCTAGCTGCAGCTCCACCAAACCTCACAACACACTGCATAAACCATGTGTCACTAAAACAAAATATCCATCCACAGGTGAAGTGAATCGATAGAGAATCTCTGCTGCCAAAAATCTGAATCAGAGTATCAAATAACTTCACGCTGCAACGCATCTTAACAAACTTCGCCGTATTCATTCTTACTAGTGGCATGTACACGTGTATAAAACTGTTGAACAGAGATCATTTTCCAACCAGAACCCACAAAAGCATATTCACATGTTAAATTCAACTGGCATATCATTGAGCTGCTTTGATCTTATCCCAAATTGTGTCACATCTTGATCATTTCTTATAAACAGAGAAAACTAGCTGACTTGTTTTGACATGAGTCATTTCACTGCACAGTACTTCTCCAGAGTACAAAGTGATGACAACAGTTTCCTCTTGCTCTTGGTTTTCAGCACACATCAGTTGGTGGTGATGGACATTCTGAAACTTTTTAAAGTCCGAACATGAGACAAAACAACCCATGAGTGTCTGTCAACTTCTCAAGAGTCTCACCTGTGTGGAGAATGGAGACTGGAGGAATGCTATCCCATTCTTGGGGACCTCTATCCGGTACCCTGGTGGGAGAAAGGCATTGAAGCCCAACACTAGATCTGGGTGTCCATGGAAGAGCTCTGACACGCGGTTTATCACCCCTGGTGTGTCGATGCTATTCAGGAGAAAAGATAGAACATGACAATTTAGAAATGTTGTTACCAGAGGCAAATACAGATTAGATTCCTCTCTCATGTGCTCCAAACGGACAATCGTCTCTTGATCAAACAGTTTCTCACAGTGCAGTTTTAAAAAGGAGCAGAACTGAACCACTGATTATAAACCGTCATCCCACACTTTTTTTTACATTTCAAAATTACACAGACCATTGTTTCATTAAAGTAGGGAGTTATCTGCAATTTTTTTTATTCATTGATAAAGCTCTAAAATAATATGTGTGGTTAATCCCTGGGTACTGTTGTTTTGCAAACGAATCAAATTCCTTTCTTGAGGTCTGCCATCACCATCTCATTAAAAATGTAAAACTACAACTGAATAACTTGTGGTGCTCATTGGGGGTGATGGTGGGTGAGTAGCATCCATTTTCACACGTCTCTCAATCTCACACTTGTATGTTCTTTGAACGCATAAATACCTCTGCGACTTGAACTCTTTCATGATGTCGAGAAACTTGTTGTATATGCCGGGGTCATTTGCAAACCGAATTTTGACTTGGTCCAGATATGACAAGGCATCTTCAACCTAAACACAGAAGGCGGAGAGAAAGGAAGACAAATAAGGGATCATTACTAACATGTAAAGAAAAGTGTGACGTCTAGAATGCCATTCAGAGGGTTGAGTTGACACTAGGCCTCGCTGTGATGTGAGTGATACCATCTAGAAAGTCAAATGATGTGGACTCAAAGTTCTAGTTGTTTAGTAGATGGAAAATATGTCCCTGAGTTTACATAGGTGTCCTGTGTAAGACACCAAGAACCAAAAGAATGAATTCCCGGGCAATCAATATTATTCCCATGATATTTTGTGATTTCAGTTATGTAAATCTATGATTGGGAGAGAATTGTCCCAAGTTGACCAAACGTGTGGGAATCTTGGCAATGTAACTCGGATTTTGAATATGATTCTTACATGAGGCAGATGAATTTGCAATGTGTTTGTTTAACATGCATACAATTCCAAAAAAAGAGGCACTTTGATTGGGGAGTTGTTTAGGGGTTCTTTTAATTGTGTTTTTTTTTTTTACAAACTGCAGCTTATTTCTTGGGCTGTAAAAGTACCTTTCCAGGGTTTGTGAAAACTGTGTTAATGCAACACTAAATGCAACCAGAGTTGCTGAAGTATTTAAAGAACATTTGGGCAAAATTCCACATGATCTTTATGAAAAATAAGTAGAGCATTGTTGGGAAAATATCATCTAGATGTCCATGTTTTCCAGGATGAGTGTGGACTCTGAAGCATAGATGGTGATCATTCAAAAATACATTTGAGGAAGTATAAACAAATAATGGTCAACAACTAGAATTCAAGATTGCAAAGCATGTGTTTTTCAAATGAATGTCAAAGCGTGGGGATATTAAGCTGCTATCAAATCAAACATCCACAGGATCGGGCCATTTTAGCGATTTGAATGGGAATGGGTATGAGGATCGGCACCACCGAATTATAGGTTATTTCAAAATGTCTGTTGATCAGAATGTCTGTTGACTGTCAGTGAAGCACAAAGTGAAATCAGCCTCACTTGGTGAAGTAGGAAGTTACACACACACAGTGGTTTAACATGTTTAACAATGGATCGTCCCCTTGTCAGTACTACACCGTGTACTGTGCCCATTGAGAACACACCGACTCACGATCACTATCAAAGTGTTTGTGCGCGACATGAAACGTGTGAGATGTCAAAGCATAAGAGGACATTTTGTGCACTAATGTTTGATAAACAGGGGGATGTTTGCTTTGTCCATTGTCAGCTGGAGAGCCTCGTTAACAAATGCACTAGTTAGCCGTACAGCCTGTACTACCGCTACTGCTGCGTCTGATATATAAATAAATAACACGGATGAATACAAGAAGACGTCAGGCTGCTTTTGTTCACGGGACCGTGTTTTTCTTTCAGCACAACACGCTCGTTTTGCCCTCAGCTCGCGACAAACGACACAAAGCGTTTTGTGAGAAATTATCTTCACGGGGGCTTGAGGCTAACACTAGCCAACAGCGACAATAACTCCACCAACACTTAACAACACCTACACAATACGGTCAGCCGCAGCTGGTGCCTGACTTCAGTGTGTCGCTAGCTTAAAACACACAACAACCACCATGTTCAAACTAATACTAGTAGTGAAACCAAGCTGCCGATGAGCAGATATAGCCGCTGTGTGCTAGCCTGGCTGACGTCCCCCACTTTGTTCAGGGTGGCTGAGAGCAGAGGGAAAAGACGAACAAGGAGGAACTTCCCACTGCCAGGGTCTGAATTAGCTCTCCGACACCGTAAATACGAAAAAAGCCACCAACTGTGTCGCTCCAACACCTCAATTAGCCTCCACGTTCAACCTTATACACGTCTACGCTGGGCTGTTTGGCGGCGAATTACTTTAAACAGGCCAGTGAGCTAACTGACGCTAGCCTGCTTTCACTACTCTCAGTGCTGTAAAAGCCTCAGATCCAACACGATCCGCCGGAACAAAATGGTTGTTGTGACTCTGAGGGGACTTTTCCTCCTCCGTGTCGTGTCGGTGCTCGGCTTACCTTCAGCTTCTGGAAGTGCTGCTGCTGCTGCTGCTGCTGCACTTGCTTTTGTGTTATAACGAAAGGCTTGTCTTGAATTTGGTTTATTTGCTTCGCGGTACTGTGCGCCTGAATCTTCGCCATTATCCCGGCGAAAGGGGAGGCAGGCTCCGGAGCCGCGACCACAACTTGAGAGGACGGCTCTCGGCGCTGTTACCTCCAGTTGTTGGCTAGCCGACAAAGCTTCCTCTCGGTCGGGGAGCCAGCCTGCCCGCCTGCCCCTCTCTCTCTCTCTCTCTCTCTCTCTTTCTATCTCTCTCTCTCTCTCTCCCCCTCTCTGCTCGCCTCTCAACCGCGGAGCAGCCCCCTACTTTGCCTGGCTGGACAGTGTCGACTCTCGGCGGCGCAGAGGGAAGGCAGGACCGAGTGCGGTGGAGGGAGATGACAGACGGGCTGCTACTCGCCGCCGCTCGGAGCCAACATCGCCGTCAAAGTGAACCGAGCCTCGGTGAGAAGTGTCGGGGAGCTGAGCGGAGAGGAGGGACAATGGTTGTCGTTTATCGTTTTTAAAATAACTATCGCCTGTCTCTTTAAATTCGGCGGCAGCGGTCTGTCTCAGCGTCCGGAAGCCAGAGTAGGAGTGAAGAAGACGTGAAAAAAAACAAAAAAGTGAAAAATGCCAGTGCGCAGCCGCAGAGGGAGGAGGAGCTGAGGAATCAGATTCACTCCACTCCCACTTCACTGCTACAAAGAACAGTGGCCCCGCATCCACACTACTCTCTGACACACGGACACACATTGGACACCGTGCCAGCTGCCGCGGCACCCACCGCGGACTGAGGGCTGACCGACACGCCGGGCGACGACGGACCGATGAGAGACATTTCTGATTGGACACGAGACCGAAGCGTGTCTGGATCAAGAGCAACAAAGGCTGCGTTTCTCTTCATCTGCTCCTTGATGCGTTTGAGTCACAGAGACATTGCACGTGCATTATAACACCAGGGAAAGAAAACATGGTAGGATCTCCCGATGATCAGTGATGTACAAAATACCTGATGCCTATTAAAGGTGCAGTGTGTAAGATTCCGGTGCACTTTTGCCACCTCTATCTATAGAAAGAGAATAACAAAACAATTATGTTGACATTTTTTTTTTACAAATGTTTAATCATCCCAATGTACGACTTGCTTCTGACGTAACCCGAAAATGATCCCCTTAATATGTATTTACACCAGGAGCGGATCCACTCTGTGGGGGCTGCCATGTTTGTACAATACCTCAGAGTGGACGTACTAAACATCTTTTGCGTTTTAATGACAACTAAGGTCTACCTGAGGTTCTCCTGCAGGCTCGAGTGGAAGGGCTGAGGTGATGGATACCAACATGCAACTTCACCAGATGTCACCAAATCTTACACACTGCACCTTTAAAATATCTTTAAGTCAGCACTCTATTTGCATGTGTAAATTATTTGAGAGAAAGTGTTAATATCTTACTGTTAAAGTAGATTATTGCTGTTAAATTATTCTCTAAATGACTTTGTTGTTCAGGACGCGTTTGGACTCAGGAACAAAGAAGTGTGATCAGTTTCATCTGGAGTTAATGGCATATGATGTTATTATCACTAAGATTTTGCAAAACATGTTGCTTGAAAAAAATCTGGAAATGGGTAAACTGACATGGCGAGGAGTCGAAGAATCATAGGCCATCATTTAGGCCATTTATACCAAACCTAGATTATTTGCAAGAACATAAATGAAAGTGTACAACCTAAATGCTCAGGTTTACCAGGGTGAGTGGGAACAGTGTCAGTGTAGCACAAACTTTGATCGTCAAGAATATTCAAGTTAAGCCTCATATCAATACATGGAGGAATTAAAGGTTCAGTATGTAAGATTTACAGTTGGTCTAATGGCAGAAATTGATCACCAAGTTACTCATCTTTTGAATTTCCATCAGAACTGAAAGTTACCAAGTTCTCCAACATGCTCAGAAAGAAGGGTGAGGTTAGAGACTCTCACATGCAAGATGCATCTTTACCATTAGATATCACTTAATGCTATTCTCTGTCCCATTTACTCGAGATTCCTGCAAGGTCTCTGAAATACATGACAGATAAAATGCTGTAAACCCTATTCTCTACTAAAATTGTACACAAGTTAGGAGGACTTTTGTTTATTCACTCTTTTGACTTGAATCTTGCCTTTTTATCGTTTCTATTTTTCTCATTCATACTCTATTGACTTGAGTGTAAATTGTGAAAGGTTGACTTGTGTTAGAGACCTGAGAGCTTGTGGGGGAAAACACCTCTCAAGGTTTCCTTCACGTCCTCTGATGCATTAAATAAATTACAGCAGCAAACGTATGCATTTGAAGTGATTTATTAGGAGCTGACTTAAACACGGTGGAGGAAAAAAGAAGTATAGAAAAAGAACAGGGTTAGTGATAAACAGTATTAGTTCATGTTGCAATTGGGTTTTTTTAAATAAATAATCATCAGCACTGTCTATGAATAATTAAGGTCTTGTTTTGTTTAACAGTTAAAAATCCAAAACATTTTATTCACAAATGTATCTTTCTGTAGAGTGTACATTGTAATTTAGACACATGTTTTTTGTTGTTGTGATATACATTGGGACCGTCTTGATTGAACATCTGAAGGGGTTAGTTAAGCTAATAGATGCTGGACCTATCTGACGTTATGACTTAATGGTGCAAAAACTCTGCATACTTGTATCTAATTGTACATGTAATCAAACTGACAGATCAGTGAAAATGGCGGACTATATGGCCTCAGGGTCTGTGGCAGTATCCAACCCCTGCTTATTTGGCAGTCCAGCCTCGACGGCAGTGTGGGTATTTCGCCAGACAGGTGTTGGCAGGGATGTCTGTAATACCTTTAATCTACAAGGTATCCCTTATGAGGCAGTGGCAGCCACTTTCCATCGCCGTAACCACTGTTGAAAAGTCATTCCTCCTTTGTTGGTCTCAGAGAGGATGTGCTGGACTGGTTGATTCCACCTTTGTGAATGAACGCAAGCAAAACAGTCACTCAACTACCAAAAAATACCCCATTCTCGTACAGAAAGTGCTGCATATGCAGATGTACAAATATTACTGGGTGAATATCCCCAAAATGCACAATAAGTGCTGTAGAAATTAAGTTACAGATACAAGTACAAGGAATAGATACAGGTTTTACTCTCCTGTAGAGATATTTCCGACATCTCTAATAATACTCAATGTGACTGATCAATAGTTTTACAGAAAGAGGTGTTGCTATTACTACGAATGAGTGACTCAAGTCTCACCAGTAAAAGATGGCTGTTTTGACTTGGTCTCCACAGGAAATCCCATGTGCACAACGCTGAGTGAGGCCTCTAACTCTCGGTATCAGACTTTTAAGAAGCTTTTGATCCTCTTCCTCCACTCTGGACAGCAAGGCTGGTGAACATTGAAGACATTACATTTGTTGTTGACAAATCAGTTGGCGAATTCTTCAAGACAGAGCATGTACAAGCAGCCATCAACAGCATTTGAATGTCATAAAAGCAACTCAGGATCACTTCCACTGATTACCTTTTTGATCTGACGCATGCAGCAAATCTGTTTGCCTCTGCATTTTCTGAAGTGTGGTAGAATGAAGTTGTAGTAACTGACGGCGAAAATGTAACTCAAGCTGCTGAGAGCGAGCCTGTAAGGACAACTCCTCAGGAGCCTTCAGCGTAAGAAGAGGGAGAAACATTAGTATGTGTTAGAGTTACAAGTAAATCCACAACAATCACATGAAGAATATATAAAAGCAGAAGTGTTAACCTAACACTTAACACACAGCAACACTTAGTGAGAGGACTGTGGTCAAACGATGGCAGTTCGAGTCAGCAGACAGATATAATTGATGTCAAAACTCACCTTGTACATTGGGAAAGCAAGGTTCTGACACATGCTGCTGAAGGTTGACGACCGCAAACGATGGATGGACAATGAGGATGCAGGGATTCTTCCCATTCTAAAACAGGGAAATTTAAGTTTCTGTTTTTGTTCTTAAGTTCACACTTCCATTGTCATGAGTTTGTCACTATTGTTCTCGTTTGCCTGAGGATGCACTCGGATTTCAACTCTTTCGATTTTGTACCGTTAACAATTGAAGGTAATTGAACCCCTTGCGTCACGAAATACTTTGTTACCCTTCAACATTCCTGCAGTCCAGTGCAAAAAGTGAAACCATCCCAAACTGTCTAGCATCTTTAGAGATGGAGTTCCTCAGACTGTTGGCCGCAGCGATAACGTCTTCAAACTGGGGCACCAGTTTACTCTGGATGAACTCTTGCAACTGAAACATTACAGACAGAAATGTTTGAGAGATGCCTTCATGGCTGAAGTTTTTCACATAGACCACAGGACAAAATGATGAGGAACATTCTTACCTCTTTGTGCAGGTGGATCAATTCTTTCTTGGCTGTGGAGTTCCCTTTGATCAGACCTCTGATCTGCTCCTGTCTGAGAACCTGCAGACACACCACCCCACAACAACAACTTATATCATTTATGTCCATGAAGTACTAACAACCCATCCTGTATTTCTGATAAAGAATTTGAAAAAAACAAAAATCAAGATATTCCTTGTGGGTAACACCAGATATTTTTATGGCATAATAACAGAGGCAAAACATATTATGTAATAATGCTGTTGCGCATTTCATAATTATCAGTTTAAATGACCTATAAAGGTCCTTGGCAATACAGTACATTAGCAGAGGATTAGTTTGCCACCGGCACCTCTGATATCAGAAGCTCTGGAGGAAGTGTTTATGTCCTTTGCTAAAGTGCTAACACATACTGTGAAAGTTGTAAAAAAAAAAAATAATGTAATAAATGCACCCCGATATCAAAATGTAGACAGTGTATTGATAAACAAGACAATACTTGATCAATACGTGAAATATTTTGTTTTGAGAGGTCTGATGTCAATTGTGACACTAACCACTATTTGTCTGAAGTCCATGATGCTCTGCCACTGGCTGCGGAGGTTTCTCAGAGCCTCCTGGCGGCTTCTAGCCTGTTGGTCCATTTGGATACAGCAATCCCTGATGTAATCTCTGGCAGCTGCCTGCATCACACTCTGGAGTTCCAGCTCTACGATGGACCTGATAGACACAAACGCAAACACAGGTTATCCATTTGACTAGTCATAGTGACTCTTTCATCTCATCTATTTAGTTTTTGAAATTCTTCAGTAAAAAAATCTGCAGCACAGTAAATCCATGTAGTATAGTCAGTATTGTGAGGTCAATAATATCTATTATGCTATTAGCCAATGTGTTTTTATCTTTCTTACTGAATCTGCATTCGAACAAAGTACTTTGAAGAATGTTTGGCCCTCTTTCTTGAACATTTTGCAGTGAGTGAACTTACATTGCCATGGAGTCATTTTGGAGTTCATCTACAAAGCCAGATATCTCAAGTTCGGCCTCCTTCTTGCGGCCTTGCAGCTGATTTTTGAGCTGCTGGACTCTGGAGCGAGTCCGGGCAAGTTCCACCAAATGTTCCTCCAATTCTCCCCAAGCATCCTGGAAAGGCAAAGAAAAATATAGAATATAAATGAAAGAAAACACGAGAGCATGTGCACTTTTAATGTAAACGTTGTAGATATTATTCTGATTCTATGTGAGTTGTTTAAAACCTGTAAGAGGGTTTTAACTGGTGGCAACTCATTATCCTCCTCTGCTGACATGTCCAGCAGGTGATTGCTTTCATAGCGGAACCTGCAAAGAAAATGTCAAAGAATGACCACCTCACCTTATGAGTTTTTATATAAATAATCTAAAATCCTGACAGTCATATTGTCTATAGTATTCTTTACCGCAGAGCTGTAATATCCCGAGTCACATCCAGAGAAGCCAGTTTCTCCTCCAGTTCCCGCTGTTCTCTGGAAGCTAAATATTGTAGCACTGAGAGGATGTGATTCGGAGGATAACAACCAAGCATGTTCTGAATTCAAGACAAGGAAAAACACAATTATGGTAGTCAATTTCATAATAAAAACTAAAGTATTCAGTAACACATTTAATGAGAAAAATACACAGACCTCCACAGCAATCAGCCAATAGTGAAACATAGAGGTCCGCTGTTCACGAGTCATACTAGAAAAGGAAGAAGAGTAAAAATGGATGAGATGGTTGAATGATTTAAAAGAAAAAAATAACTTTTCATACTGTCATCTGCCTCGGTCCTTACTGTTTGGCTGCAGAGTTGCGTGTTTTCAGTTCACTCTCTTGTAAAGACTGAAAGAACTGGACCCTGTCGTCACACAATTGTCTGATTTCACGCTGACGATAGAAGACAATAGAAGTGATCAAGATTTCTGTCAATCCACAGCTGATGTAGAACAAATGTCTAGGTCTGTATTATTCAGACAAAGGTCAAATGTGAAAAGTCTATCAAACTACTTTTTCAGCATGAAAATGCTCTAACCAAAGCTCACAAAAACGAACATTTAAATAGCTGCAATAATTGCTTACAACATCCCCACAGGTATGGCCTTCACTGTCAAATAATCTAACTACATTTTTAATCCATATCAAATTCAGATAGCTCTCACCAAGACCTGTGCCTCAGTTGAGGATTTGGAGCTGAGGTGATCACTTTCACCGCTGCCATACGATTTATCAAACAAAACTTCAATGTCAGCTTTCCTGCAACACACAAGGCAGCAGCAATTCAATAAATCTCGACAGCTACCTGATAAGCATGCAGCTAAATGTCCTCATCTCCATTTCACTTCAGATTTCATTTTAATCTGCCGTACCTGCCCAACTCTCCCAGTGCCTGACAGTTTTCACTTATCTTGTGTGTATCATCGCTCAAAATCTTCCCACTCAGGACACAGCGCTGCCTGAAGGCCTGGAGAAGCAGCTCACGGCGCTGACTGTCCTCCACCTGGGCCCAGGAACGACTGATAGATTGCTCTATTGGACAGTGACAGTATGAAATAGCTGAGAGCGAGATCATGGAGCATATTCCAAATGTGATATATTTGAATACACTGCATGTGTTTACAAAAGATCTGAAGAATGTGAAATGACACTCTGTGAGTGATGGGCGAACCTTGTGTGGCCAGCTGTTCCTCTGTGCCGCTGATCTGTGAGTCCAGGTGACTGATGTCCGCCTTCATCTGCTCGATCTTCCTCCGAACTTCTCTCTTCTTCGTAGCCTCACTCTGATCCTCAACCAGCTTCAGCTTAACATGCAACAGACATCAACAGTTTAAAGCACCCGTCACTCAAGCTCTGCCTAAAATACTGACATTTAAAAACAAAAAAACAACAACAAAGGAAGGAAAGAACGTGTTGCCTACCTCTTTGTCCTGAAGAACTTTGTACCTTGGAAATCACAAAGTTAAGGAGATTACCAGACAGATGCTGAACACACAATGGTCATAGTACCAGAGGAAAAATCAGAGTCCGTGAGAGAGGAGCATTGGAATGCAGCATATAGTTTCCAATAGTTTGAATGATCATAGCTCTGTGGCTGACCAGATGGTCAGGGGTTTGATTCCAGCCTCCCCCCACTCCACGTGCTGTGGTGCCCTTGGGCAAGACACTGAACCCCACACTGCCCCATATAATAATAGACACAAAGTGCTGCTATTAGCAGCCTGCTAATAGATGCACAGTGTGAATGTTTGAGTGACTGGATGAATGTAAACTGTACTGTAAAGCGCTTTGAGGAGTCATCCGCATTTGATAGAGCTCGATCATTTAATAACTTAAGGTAAAGGCTTTTACAAAATTCAAAGTCTTGTGTTGGATGAACTATAGCATGTTGGCCTTGTTTCAAAACTCATCACTGACACTTCTGAACTTCTCTCTTAAAAGATATACAAGTCAGAATAATGCATTGGTCATCGGTGAGGATACCACTGGAGATTTCCACGCATGATTCTCACGTTCCTGGAAAACACAAAACAGTTCATGTCCTATCAACACGTATATGAGTTTAATAGCCATAACGATCATACTAACAGAGCCCAAGATATACGATGAGGTAAACAGAACAGATATGAGATGAATTTGATAAATAATAGGAGGCCAATGTGAACTGACCTCTGGTGATAAACGTGCTGGATGATATATTTCCATATTGACTTCCCAGTCCCAACACAGAGCCTAAAGAACACATGACGCGCCATAATGTCAATATTGCAGACTCGTGAGGGTTATTCAGTATCATGAGTCAATAACACACAATAAACCGGTGGATACTGACGTTTTAACGTAGCTGTCGTTGGGAAGACTGTCCGGGGGCAGGTTGAACTCCTCCACGGCCCAGCGCTTCAGCTCTTGTACCAGACTTCTGTTCGCCATCCTGATTCACACGAACAAGCTAGTAGCTGACGCTAACAGCGTCACGTCGACTTTGCCACTGAAAGCAGGTTAAACCTTGTTATTCAAAATTTTCACCACGGCACTACACTACATTATAAACAAAACTCCCAGTTGTGCGCAAAAATGAACATGGGCGCAGTTTTATGAGCGAAAACAACATTCAACTTCCCGCCTAATGTCGACACATCCGGTAATGAATCAAATATCCGTCAAGACAGCGCCCCCACTGGCGGATCAGCCATGGGGTTCCAAGACTTCCTAATTTTCATAACCACGAGGGTGGGTGACCATTTTAAAGTTTGACTATTTACAATTTATAATAAGATTTATTTTCGACGTCATTGTTTATTACAACGACAATGCGAATCATGTACATTGGGCTTCCACAACTTCCGCACCTCTTATAAGTCTACACCTATCCTTCTCCTCGTTTACTACTACCACCACTACTTGTACTACTTCTACTAACGACAGCAACTATAATAATACTCTCAAAAGTTTTGAAGTTATCTTTCAAACATCGTTTGCCATTAAATAAGACAAACACAACTCTTCTATTTTTGGAAGAACTACACCACCCAGTGTCCAACTTTTGAAACAACAGTAAAAGTCAATGAATACATTTTCACTCTTGAACATCTCAGAGGAAATTGAGGTTTTGTGCTGATCATTTTATTACTGTTTGGGGATTCAAGTCCCGTTGTGGTCGTGTTTTTTTTCTATTTTACTTTCACAGTAATTCAATATATTGTAAAAAAAAAAATAGATATCAAGTAAAAAATGTTCACAGTTCACATCATCCAAATGTTCCTAAAAAGGTGCAAACATTTGTCTAAAGATAGGCTTAACTAAAAGCATAATTCAAAATATAGAAAACTCTAATGTACCAAAACATTTTTATGTAACATAAATGAACTGCCTACCTTCATTCAGGATACAAAATTACAGTTTAACATTGTAAAAACACAATCTAATGACAAATCAAATACGTTTACAGAATAAATATGTAGTGTTTTGGCAAAGGTATTTTATTACTGGAGAAATAATACAATAAAGAACAGACACATTCTTCAGTTCCACCATCTTTTATTTTGTCCTTTACTACAAGAATCAATCATGTAGTATAAGTCTAGACGCACAGCATTAGACTTTAAGACAAAAGGAGCAAACTGCATCATTTCAAACAAAGCACTCTTCGGCCAAAGTGAGGATCACGTTGAACATGATGCACTAATTGTAGAAGCCTCCATTGCTGATCATCTTTAGTTTGTTGGTTTTAGCACTTTTATCCACTTAAACGAATCTCATTTCTTTATGACAGAGGATACATACATTGACTGTTTTAACATATAACTAATGTGTGTTAAATAAATTAAACCTGAGTTCAACAAGAACTAAAATGCTCTCTCCAAATTACAAACCAAAGCACTGAATTAAAAAAAAAAAAATTATAAGGCCCATTATTTGTTGCTGTGAAAAATAGAAATCAATAGAAACCCACATTTCAAAAAAGGAAAAGAAAAGAAAATAGTGAGCAAACACGGGTTAAATTTTATTCCTGACAAATTGGTGTCAAAAATATAAATCTCTTTCATTCCTGCTGTCATTTCCTCTGTAAAAAATGTCTCGAGATGCCTTGGATTGTCTTTAGCACCATAATCATTCATCGTTGAGTGCTGATGTCGGGATCCACTCACAGTTGAATTTATAAATATTTGCTCAAAGTTATCGTATCCTGGTGAAGAGATTTAAAACTGACACTGATTCCTGAAAAAAAGGAACAAAAACCAAGTTATTTGCACATTCCGCAGGAACACACAATATCATACATATTCTTGAATAAGAGCTCTCTCACCTTTGTTGATCTTGTTTTGTTGAAAACATTCCAGAAGCGAAGGGTCTCATCTCCGGCTCCTGTCACAATCGCCTCGCCATCTGGGGACATTGCCTAAAAAGAAACATGGGATATTTATGATACTACTGTCAGGTTTTTTTGGGTAAGGCTTTTCATATTTTCATGACGCTTTCTGAGATCACAGACATACTGACCAGGTAGAGGACTCTGTACGAGTGTCCTGTGAGCTTGACCACCTGAGTGAGGGCAGGATACTTCCATACCAGGATCTGGTTCTGAGAGTAGCCATGAGTGCTTACCTGGGAGCAGAGACGAGAATAACATTTCACATTGCTGTATAAAATGTTGTTTGAGTAATTTCATATGCGTCGACCATAAGCTGATAAGTGACAATTTAATTCCTGCAAACCAAAAAAATCTAGATATGTAAATTGTTCTCAGTTAATGCATCCTACAAACACCTTTTATGTCTCAGGATTCTCAGTTTTAAAAAATTAAAAAAAACCCTAACCCAACCCTGACCCTGGAGCCACTCACCAGTTCATTAGCATGTTTAGACCAGGCCAGGTTGCAGACCTGTGAGCCCGTGTCCATACACTGAAGTGGCTGTGACGTCAGCGTGTTCCAAAATCGGATGCAGCGGTCGGCGGTGCCACCCCCAGATGCCAGCAGGCCGTGCTGGTGGGGTGACCAGGCGATGGCTTTGACTGCAGCCAGGTGATCCATGTACGTCTGCACTGGGCTCAGTGAGGAGTGATTCCACACCAGCAGCTGAGATGACAAATCACACCCTCATCAGTGAGTAAACCAACAACGGTGGAGGCAGGCTGGACATATATGACAACTGCACCTTATTGTCATTGCCACCAGAGGCAAGGAGCTGATGGTCAGTGCTCCACTTTAACCCACACACTTCCTGTCTATGTCCCTGCAGTCGTCTTTCTGACTGCAGTGGAGGCGTCCGTATGTCTCTTTGAAGAATCATTCGATCACGACTTCCTGAGGACAACTGGTCGGCATTCCATGCTAACGCTCCTATAGACAGTAGACGTGTCATTAAAACCTCTGTAACAGTGTTAACAATAGACATAGCAATCATCTTTTAATTCCAATTTCACCCACATTAGTACATATATCATAACTTTGCTGATGAGTTCATTTATAAACCTTGTTCACAGTTTAAATGTAAATGTAAAAATGTCAGATGGAAATGCTCATACCAACTCTGGCTGTGTGTCCTTCCAAAGCAAAGAGTTTTTTCCCAGCACCAGCATCCCAGATCTGAACATATCCTTTGTGAGTTCCCACTGCAACCAAGTTACCCTACAAACATAAAGAAATATTTCAAGTAAAAAAAAAAAAATCACTGTACTGGAAGTACTGATGTGACTAAGCTGTGTCTACTTACCCGCTCAGACCATCCGACTGATGTGACAGAGTCTCCCTCCACTGAGAGATCACACAACCTTGTTACCTGAGGATAAGTCCATCTGATTAGACAGTGTGGATTTTAAGAGACACAGATATTTGTATGACACTTTTTAAGCGCACGCACACGCACACACATACACACACACACACCTGGCTGGTACATGCACTCCAGAGGTAAACACACGTGCCCAGCCCCACACTAAGGACATTGAGGGACGACCAGTCCACTAAGTTGAGGTAGAAGTCGTCCTGTAGCTCTGGAGCATCGAGAACTTTGAAGGGGATCTTTGAGATCTTGCGAGTCGGCTTCCTTGGTGATCGTAACAGTTTTTGGCTGAAGAAGAAAAATGCCAGGCACTATGAAATCCTGTTCTTCCTTGTTTACATTGTGAATAACATTCAAACATGTAAAACAACAGTACCTTTTATTGCTGACAGGTGATAGGGAGTAAGGGGAGATGTTGCTGTCATTTTCTGGAGATGACCTTTTGGTGTTGAGCGAATACTGCAAAGAATTCAATAGTATTTACTTGATGATGGCTTCATTCGAATAACATAAAACAACAACAACTTCAACAGCATGTTTACACATCTTTGTTATTGTATGATACATGTGCTACTATAATCCAGTCTTTATGGGGAGTGAGATAAAAATGTTCATACATTGAAGAGACTCCTCTTCTCAGGGGTGGACGGCTGTAAACGTCTGTCCTCTGTCTGTGGATCCTGGACCTTTTCTATTCCTGCTCCGAGCAGCTCGTTTTTCAGCAAAGCAGAGTAGGCCAGCCCATCTGCTACACACACATTAGTAGAATTAGGTTGATTAGACTCCATTAACATAGGCCACAGTCTTCGCTGTAAATTAATAACACAGAATTCCCTGAATAACTTTTCCAGCATTTACCTTTGATGTTATCTGAAGTGGCATCCTTAGATTTTCTGCTCTGAACTGGTGACTTCTGATTTTCCTAATTAATAAACATATGTCATTGTTTTCCAGTGGACAGAGAAGATTGTAAACAAACTGTTAATGTATTTTGAAGGAAGTAATGTAATAAACAGGAAAAAGAATTTGCCACATACATTGATCCTGTGGAAGTTGATATTCCAGTTGGCCCCGGCTCGAATGGGAATGAATCTGTCGCCAAGCTTAGTGGGTGAGGATAAAGGTGAACCAGTGGGTGTGCGGCTGTGTGACGATTTCTGCAAGACAATTATGTTATCATTAAAATTGATTTGTTTGAACATTTATAGTAGTTTGATCACTTTAACACACATT
Source organism: Chascanopsetta lugubris (assembly GCA_016785325.1). Taxonomy (NCBI): domain Eukaryota; kingdom Metazoa; phylum Chordata; class Actinopteri; order Pleuronectiformes; family Bothidae; genus Chascanopsetta; species Chascanopsetta lugubris. The sequence continues at coordinate 75,265 of JAFBJT010108426.1, forward strand.
AGTGTGCAGGAACATTTTTGACGCTGGACTTATGATAAAATCAACAAATGGACAAGTAATGTCTTTATCATTTATCATATCATTGTATCCACAAAGAGAAGAAAGGCAGGACTCACAACAGGATTCAAGTTGTCATTCTGAATGTATATTTGGCGAAGGAGACGATGTTCATACTCTGGATCCATCCTTGACCCCACGTCCACAGAATGGAAAGACAGGCCTGGCAATGACAAGAATGAATACACAACTCTAACTTAAAAATATGAATAGCAGTAAAGCATGATAAATGCTAACATCAAATGACACAACCATTTTCAAAATGATGTAATTTTTGGCCATAATTTGCAGCCCTAGTATTTTGATGAAAGATAGTGATATATTTACAAAGTAATATGAGAGATGATCAAGTGACACTGCCATTAATCTATTAAGGATACATCAGGTCCGATTTAGTGACATAACCCCCACTTCACCTTTCCCATCCCCGTATGTAGGGGGACCTGTGGTAGCCTTTCGATTACATTAATACTCAAAGTGTGACTATTGCCACTATAAGTGGTTCTTTCTAAGGTAAAGAAAATATATTTTATAGATAAGGTGAATGAACACTATAACACCCGTGTATTATATATTCACTTTATGCCAAGGGAGTAGTTTGACCTAAAGTAAACACACAGCACCTTTTCATCACAGTGAAATACTATGTGACAGTTACCAAGACTAATAATCATGTAAATGGATTTAAGTATTTAGCATTACCTAAAGAATAATTTAACAAATCTAAGCAAGAACGTTTGGAATGACACACTAACAGGTCTAGTTCTAGGTATTAAAACATGTAACTGACACTGCCAAAATATTGTGTTTGAGAATAAATAATTCATAGTAACATGTAATTTAGCCTGTGTTCCCTTTAGCACACAAAGAGCTTCGCCGATTTAGCTATAGTTTGTTTAATATTGAACTAGTTTGTCTCCATGCAGAAGGTAAAAGCTCCGTCATGTAATTAAACCCAACCTTTTTTTTTTACTCCCACTCATAAAAGGGAAGAAGCTCACAATAAACTAGCATTAGCTAACTTGGCTAATAGCTAATTTAGCTAGTGGCTAACATAGCAAGAATCCGTTCGTGTTCCCATTGCAGAGGAAAACATACCAGTAAAAACCGGACAATGTCGCCGAACACCACCGCCCACAAGCCGGACTCCAAAAACAGCACAGGCCGCGGATATATAAGGACCTGAAGCTACATGGATGAAGTTGTTTAACCTCAAATGTTTGCTTCTACTTCTGTTTATCTGACGTGAAAAAGTGCATTGTGGGACGTTTGTCACCCTCCCTTGACGTAGCGATTACGTCACCAATCAAAACACGGAAGTACACTTTTTTCCAGTGCAGGCTTTACAACTTTTCAGTAATGTCATTTACTGTATAGTATTTAACTTAAACTTAGTCAAGATGATACAAGTGACACAATTATCTACAAAATAAAATGCAACAAAATGAAATAGAATATAGAATAATAAATACTATGGTGTTTCAAATACTACTAAGGATTTTTTTAATTGAGTTTTCTGACTGCTATCTTACATTTACTCACAGTTATTATTCAT